>VTPC01090912.1:206752-340661 GCA_011009095.1 Ignelater luminosus
TTTTATAATATCTACTGTTTTAGTGAGAACAGAAAACTCTTTAGATTTTCTATAAATTCTTTTTTCTAACCTTTGACTTTCGACAACGTCAACCGAACTCATTAATATCCTTCGCTGATCTTGCTGATTGAGTAAAAAGGTTTTTTTTTTGTAGGTACTTTTACTTTACATTTACATAAAGAGAGATCAACATTTACAAGATAATATGTCAAACAAAGTGCACTTAGCATGTCCTTGGAAATTCCAAATTCTTCTACTTTTCAAAGGTTTTTTAAGTGTTTGGTGTTTCTTATAATGCTTTTATCATATCAGTTATCCTCTTATGTGACAACGCATATATTGAAGCTTTTAGCCAGAGTTCTTCTAGTTCTTTTGCAACAAACTCTGTTATTTCAGAAGCATTTGGTTCTTTTTTTACTAGCAAGTTTTAACTGGTACCTAATACACAAAAAATGTTTCATAACATCCCGATAGGTTGGTAACAAATTTCTTGCTGCTCTTTAGAGGTACCAAACACTGCACAAAAAGTCTTTGTCCTTGTTTTAGACATTGCGAATTTTGTAATTTTGCACAAATAAATAACATCAATCCACCGTTACATACAAATAAAAGGAAGACCTTTGTGTCATCCCCACTACACTTAACCTTGGAACGTTCTAATCGATTATTTCCGCACTTAAGCTGCAAACAAGTAATAATAACCATACGTAAGGGTATGTTGTTACCTGCCCTATAACTGTATTCTTTACAGTGAAATCTTAAAGCTCCCAGGGCAGCTCAAAAACTTGTTTAACAAAATCGAGCTTTTGCCATACCTATTGCTTTGTATAAAAAGAGACAACTTTTGCGTACTAGCCGTCTTTTAATTCCCAGAAAAAAAAATTTGCTCCACCCTAACCTACATATAAGAAAATAACATCTCTTGCATGCTGCAATTAGTGGAAGGCAATTGCCCGAGAACAATGTTACTATAGCTAGTTGAAATCTTAAAATGACAGTTATAAAATGTAGAATCTGTTGCAGTTTGGTACATTTCTCTAAAAGTCAGTAGTTCAGCAAAGACTCAATTGTATAGACTGCTTGACAACCATAAATGAAGGATGAAATGTTGATGTGTACTTTCTTCTTGTAAAGTATGATTATTATTGGTTACACTGTAATTGTGACAACAATTTAGTTTGTGGTGTCGAATGTTGACTTGGTTGACAAGCAGTATACCAATATACATTCGTTTTGCAAGCCTCTGGCATATTTACTATAAACCCCATTTAATGTAAATCTATGTGATCATAAAGAATAATGGAATCATTATAAATTGACCTGGAAAAACTGTGGGGTGCTGTTTAAACAAAAACTTTAATCTGACATTTAGATGGCATAGATTTCAAGGAAATTAAATTATTCTTATCTGTATAATCACACTGTATTTCTGTTTTTAAGAAATTAATTTGCATTTAGAATTTGTTGCATTAGGTTCCTATATAAAAATAAAGGAGATGTTTAATTCAGCTAGTTTTATTTTGGTGTTGACATCTATTGCACTCCAACATGTTTCTTTCATTTTCTGCAGAAAGAGTTTAGAAAGCCACTCTACATATTATTTGACGTATAAACCTTTATTTTCTATAAGTAACTGGGAAAGCTGATTTTTGTAAGGATTTACTTAACACAAAAAGAAGGTAATATACTTGAAATATATTAACCAAAATCAATAATGAAACCTCCTTTTTATTTAATTTTTCCCTTGACAGAATTCCAATTTATCTATAATGACGAACGTGTATAATTTGCTTTTCTACTTCTATTTGATGTTTTGTGTTTGCTAATAATTTTATAAATTGCAATTTAGGGAGATTATTTTTGTGGTAAAAGAAAACTACAGTTATATTTACATACATGTGTATTATTCAGTTGTTACTACAAGTTAATACAAAAATGTAAGATGATATGGAGACAAAAATTGGTTTCTATATAAATATTCAATAGGGTATAAAGGTTCACAAAAGGTAGTTATGCACAGATTTAAATCCATTTTCAATATTAAAAAAACTATTCAAAACGTTTATTTAAATCCGTGTATTTATCTGATTATGTTAACACACTGTGATTATGTGTATTCGTTTTCATTGTTTAATCGCAAGGGGAGATCGTTTGATTAATAAATGTGTATTGATTTTAACACATTTGTTTGTTTAAATATATATATAATATATATGGTAACTTAGGTTACAAATTAACATAAAAATTATTTGATACAACTAATATACAAAAATGCGTCACAAATATAAACTAACTCTCAAAACATTGTCAGTAGTAAAAAAGGAAAAAATATATAAAAAAATAACTATTACTGGAGTTGAAATTAAGTTGATTAAGCACTTATTAAGCAAAAATAAACAGCCATTATAAATTCTAAAATATATATCAATATAAGAAATTACCGATTTATTCTAATATCAGTTCAAGAATAAAAATAATATAACGTAAAATATACATTAAATATTGCAGGTGGGAGTATATACCAAAACAATGAAAATGATGAATTGTTTGCAAAATTAAAAGTATTTTTCATATAAAGTTAGTAAAAAAAATCTATTTATTTAATACTCATACCTACAAACACTTATTTGCTCTTGGCAGTGTTCAAGATGTTATTCTTTCATCTGTTTGACAGCATATTCTATTAATTGCTGTTAAGTAATTCTGATACCACATTTTAATGAATACAGATCACTGGTTTTGTTAGTTAGTTTTTAATAACTACATACAAATTTCTATACGGAAAAGTTATTCAAATTCGATTGTCAGTGATCTGTACAACTGCAAGTTACAGTAGTAGATTACTACTGTTACAATAAAGTCTTTGTTGTGAAAAGCACAACAGACTTTTATATATTTTTTTTATATTACGAATTTTCTTATTAGATACCTGTTTTAATGAATGATCTTACTGATTTACAGAGGTGTACTTGCTAGAATAGTTAAAATGGTATTTAGAAATTGATAGTTACCAATAATGGAGGCATTATGATATCTTGCCATATATGTACTGATATCACGTTCAAGAAAAGAATGTAACCTTAAATAGTGCATTTAACACCATGTAATACATTTAAATCAGCAAGTAGTACATACATACATACACCTCTAAAACTGAACGAATCAAACAATACCTAATCATATGTAATACATCTTGTGATGACTTATAAATGTATAAATATTCTCACAAATATTAGTGTTTTATGAATTATTATCTAAGCGTTTTAATTAGTTGTAAGACATTATTATTTGAAAATTAGGTATTGCCAGTTTTCAGCTTGTTAAGCTATTTGCATACAGATAACATTTTTTTATGCATCCAGGTATCTAGTCAACCTGTATAAAATAAATAAATATATAAAAATCTTTAATAAAAAGTTGTAAAAAGATCACATAAAGTAGGAGTTAGTAGAAAAAGAGAAGACAGATCTTAATGTTCCTTTTTAAGTTACAAAAATTACTACTTTACTACCAAAATGTAGGTACATATTTGGTATAACTTTTACAATAATAGTTATCACTTCACTACAAACGCACTGCCTCGATTAAAATAAAAAATGAAACAGTGCTAGTTATCTTAAAAACCTCTATTTAATAAAAAGTCCCATCAAAAATACAAAATAATAAATTTAAATTATAAGAGAGCCAGCCACTTGGTTAATAAAAATGGCAACAGTCGAGTGGCAGTGCAACTATCAAATGTGTGGGGGATTTATTGCTGGTAAAACCGGAATTGTATTTGTTATGGGGGCACATATGGTGGAGGCTTCCTATACGTGGGTGTTGGCTTTGGGCGTGGTTGTCTTCCATTGTCCTGGGTACGTGTAAAAGGAGGAGGTGGTTGATAAGGTTCTGAATCGTCGGTGGCAAGTTTCAAAGAACCGCTCTTACTGTATTCAGGTGGAGCTAGTGGGGGCTTTTCATCTTTTAATATCACAGGGGCTTTTGTTCCTGGTTCAGGTTTTTCGTCTAATTCTTCTTGGAATATAACTGGAATACCTTTATTGCCGTAACTTTGGCGTCCATCTTCCTCTATATTCATTTTACCCGAGCGACGTCTACGATATAAAACGCAGGCTGCTATGCCTGCTAATAGCAACATAATCGATATGATCACAGCAGGTACTATAAATGTAATTAAGTATTCATCATGGCTTTCTTGTGCAGTACCTTCCTCTACAGGTACCGGAGCGGCTTCTTGAACTCTGGTTGTGACTGGAACTATAGTTTTACATACGCCAAGATTCTGCAATCTAAAAGCTGCAACTGAAAATTCTTCACCCATTGCTTTGTGAACTCTGTTTGAAATGATTCTGTCACTATTAACTAAAAGAGATTCTAATTCTTTTATCTCTTCCCAAGGACATTCATCTCTTGCTAGAGACTTATTATACCATGTAATAATTGTAGTATCTTTTGTTACAGCGCTTCCTTTTGAAATAGTACTCAACTGAATATTATCTGAATTATCATCATTAAAGAGTTCCAGTACCTTTTCAACAAATTTGCGTTTCATTATAGGACTTGTAGCAAAAACATTGTATTCTGTTTCTACAGTCATACTAAATTCCACATTGTAGTTTGCCTTAGGAGCAGGCAATATTTCAACAACTAGTGTGTCACTAGCTGTAAGACCGCCAGTATCTTCACATACCAGTTGATATTCACTACGTCGTGCATCTCTTAACGTAGGTATTCCAAAGAATTCTTTATTCTTATCATCAAATTGCAGCCAGTGATCAGCAGGTATTGGCTGCCTATCAGCTGTGTAAAGGTGAACTTTAAGGTTGCGAGGATCAACATCTTCCGGATCATAAAATGTGTCCTAAAAAAAGAAAAAAATATTTAAAAATGTATGCAGAAAACATTACGAAGTTATTATATTATTTCATTGAAGGTAGTCAGAAATTCTTATTTTATCAAATTACTTTATGACATAAAGAAAGGAAAGCGAAAAAGGAATCTCCTTTCGAGATAACGACATTTTCAACAACAATTTAATCTTTTTATATGAAAATGTAAATCAAAGAGAAAAATCATCCACACATGAATATTTTATGAGAATAAAGACATTTTTATCTCAATTTTAAAAGGGAAATATTCATTGAAAGAAGGACCACTCAAGAAGAGTCTAAAAAGAAGAATCTGATAAATATAAAATAAATTAGGGTTTTTTTCAGTTCTTTATTTTCTGTGTAAATAAAAAAAAAGATAAGTACGTATACCAACCATAAACAATAATGATAAAATCTCATATCTGCCTTGTAGATTTCACACAGTAAATATTTAAAAAAATGGCCATTAAGTAATATTTTATATTTCTAAGATTTCATTGTTAGTTTATTATTATGAACAAAGTTTTTTTTATACAGAGAGTAGAAATTCTAAGGTACATAATTTTCATATTTTTTCTAGCAACTTTAACATCTTATTAGTAATAAGAATTGTGTAGAATGAAGATTTACACAGTGATAGACCTGGCTAAAATTTATCGATTACTTACTGTGATCACCATGAAAGTTCTGTAGTACCACAGATTAAATAAGCGTCAGATATTTCATTTCCTATACCATCAATGTTCCCAATTTTTGTTTCTGTGCATTTACATTAGCAGCTCTGAGAGTTAACCATGCCTACTCTTTTACATGTGTTTTATGAATTAAGTGGAAGGCAGTTTAAAAGAACATCTCAAGTTGTTCGCTTGGGCAGTTCATGTCAAAATAGCAAGCTCTGGGAGTTGCTTGGAGAGAGAGAGAGAGAAAGCAATGGAATCCACAAATCTGTTAAAGTGAAACATCTGACTCTTATTTAATCTGTGGTAGTACTGTTAAGATGGGGTCGTAGCATATACATTACTGGCAAATGCAAAATCTACATCAGTGCCTTGAACATTTCCTTTGTGATGTTGTTCAAAAGAAATTATATTCAGTGACAACTATTTGGGAAAAAAATTGAAACATAGATCAACAAAACTGTTCTAATCTTTACGGCATAAGCCATAAGGTCAACCACATACTATTTTATTACTTTAAAGATGCAAAATAAAAACAAATCACAAGAATATGACTAATAATCACAAACTGATTCCATCTTGCTATAAATTGTTCCTCTTTATGTGATCAAGTCATACTAATTTTGAGTGTAGAGATGAATGTGCAAAATTTATATGAAATAACTGCTAGTAGTAATGTAGTGTATATTAAGAGAAAGCAGAAAGTTAACTGAAGGGATTCTAAAAATTGCAGTAAAAAACCTAAGTTGTATAAATTCATTACTTCAATAAGTAATCATTGATATCAAATTTGGCATCAAGATACAAATTTTGAAATTGACGGCGTTACCAAGTCGACAATCTTTTTGTGGAGACAACTAAGAAGACCTGCTCTTCTAGATAATTTTGAAAATAAGTATCCATTGAGTTATTTTCAAAAATAAAAGAAATGATCAAAAAAATGCGTGGAAAATAATAATACAAGGCATAAGCAATTGTTTCACAAAAATGGACACTGCAGTAAACAGATTCAATCTTAATACCAATTAATGTCGATTTCTATATTTCAACAAATAGTTTGACATTATAGGTTTAGAATCATGAGATTAAAGTGATAAAGAGTGCATCAAGATCTTAATTATGATCAGGTATGATGACAGAATCAGGGCTTAAGCAGAAGTTTGTTCCTCTTTTTGACATTAAGACTGAATTTAATTATCATAGTCTCCATTTTCACAAAAACAATTGTTTAAACTTTTCCACAAAATTTCTTGATTATCTCTTTTGTTTTTAGGAAAGTATGGATACTTACATTCTCGAAATCATCTACAAGTTTTCAAAAGCTAACCCATTTAACAAATTCATCTTAGTTGTCATCATGAGAAGACCATTGACTAGGCAATGTTGTCGATATCAAAACTAGGTTTCTCGTATTTGGTAGGTAATACCTTCACATCAAATTTGGTGCCAATCGTAAGATTACTTATCGAAATAATGAATTTATGCAAAAGTAGAGTGTATTGATTAAATCTAGATGATGTCATACATCAGCATTTCCCATTTTTTCTTTGGGTTTGTACTAGTAATGTCAGTAATCGATTGGGGTGGTTCCCACTCACCAAGTCTTTCCTAAAGATGCTCTGATGAAAGCTTATCTAGGAAAGGCCACCAATTACATTATTTTGAAAGTAATTGTTATAGCAATATCTGGGAATTTATGTTGACTATAAAATCTCTCTAAAAAGGAAGATAGACAGACAATTTAAAAACAAAAGACTTTTATGTCTGACTTCATGTTGATGTTCAGCAATTATTGCATATGTAAATAAAAAACGTTATTTGGTATATTTATGTTCAGAGTACAAAGAACCTTGATCTTTATGGGTTTTGGCTCTTGGTGAAATTGACTGAAACTATAGTGTGTTACAGTTCTTGACCCATTGATCCAAAGTTACCATGGGTACAAAATCTTATAAATGGCTTGTTTTTTTGCTATAGTCATTTGAGAAGGTTTTTGTTTTTTTACTGGATATGCTATATCTCAAGAGTAAATTGTATCAAGATGGAACTTTGGGTGTTGGCAGTGACAAGGAAGTGGCTTTCAAATGATGATGACACCACTGACTGTCCATTGCTTTTTGACAGATATCCACTGTCTTAGAAACAGGATCTATGGAGATGGAGCTTGATTTGATATCCTACATCTTTGGAAAGGGCATTACAATGTAATTTTGATTGTTAGTAGTGGTAGAAGAGTGACGTTCAAGTGATTTCGAAACTAGCGACGGCCTACTGGTTTCCTGACAGGCGTAAAACAAAAGTTCAATCTGTGTTCAAGTACAGTTGATGAAAGAAAATTAATGGAGGGCGAAGCCCCACAGTAAGACACTAAAGGAGGTTTGATGTTGGAGGGTGAAGCTAAAGCTTGACCCATGTTAACATGTAGCTGATTTAAGAAAACAAAAGATGATTGGTGGTACCCCTTAGAAAACCAGTTCATTTTTTCCTCACAATGAGGAGAGTAGAATGCTAAGAATGTAATAATTAAACTAATCCTCCTAATAAATTTATTGTAGAATTTTTAAAATCAAATGTTAATGCTACATGTTTCAGGTAGTCTCATTGTCAGGTTTTGGCATTCTTGAACTATTAAAAAAAGGATACATCTAGAAGGTAGAAAACATATTTTCTCTTACTTTAACAGTAATAAACATACAGGGTGGCTAAAAGCTATGGAAACACGCTACCCCTGCAAAAACGGTAAGAAATAGACAAATGAAACTTGGAGTGCTTAAAGTAGGCGTTTTTTGCCATGTTTTGCGAAGGGAATTAAAGACAAATCTTCAATTGCTTTTTCGTACGGCCGCCGTGGTCGGACCAATATCTGTAGTTTTGACGATTTACACTTCCATTTAAACAAAACGTCGTTTTATCAGAAAATACAATTTCGTTTAAAAAATTTCCATTTCTTTCTATCTCTAAGGCCACTCTTTCATTTCTTTCATAAAACTTCAGTCTTCTGTCATAATCATTTTCAGATAGTTCTTGTAAATTGCGTGCCTTGTATGTGCAATATTTTGTACAGATCTTCTGGGTATGTTATTATTCAAGGCCAATTGTTGTACAGACGTTTTGGGAGTTTCTTGTACTAAGTGAAATATAACATCCAGGGAAGTATTTTCATCTGTCGTGTAACCCCTCCTCATAGGGCCTGGCTAGATTTCTAAATTTATTTATTAACAATCATTGAATTTGCCTTGAAAATCGCTATAGAAATATTCCATTTAAAAAAAATTCAATATGGTGGCCGCACGAAAAAACAATTGAAGATTTGTTTTTAATTCCCTTTGCAAAGCATGGCAAGAAATACCTACTTTAAGCTCTCCAAATTTCATTTGTCTATTTCTTACCATTTTTGCAGGGGTAACGTGTTTCCATACTTTTTAGCGACCATGTATAATATAATTCATCACAGGCGTAACAGATTAACCACAATATTAGAAACAGAAAAAGTTAAATGAAATTTATAAAGTAATTTTAACATTTTGTTGACACAACACAAGTCTATCATGCAGTGTTAACAATTGACTTCAATAATTTTACAATAAATGTACAACAAAGATTTGGAGTTTAACTATTACATTCTTGGCATGATTATCCCTTTCCTGAGATATAAAGTATACACCGTTCAAGATGTTTATGGGTCGTAATAGGCCATGCTTTCATTTTGTTAGGTTGGAAGTGTTTTCTTTTTTTTGCATAAACGTTTAGTACCGATTAGTTTTGTTTGGTTAAAAAGAAATCAAGTTTTCTTTATATTTACAGAGTAACAAAAAACGACAACAGCGTGAGGTCAAACACAGATTAAATAACAGTCAGATATTTCACTCTCTATACCACCAATGTTCCCATGTTTTGTCTCTGCGCATTTACATTTGCAGCTCTGAGAGTTAACCACGCCTACTCTTTTACGCGCGTTTTATGAATTAAGTGACGGGCGTGCGCTTTAAAAGAACATACTTGCGCAGTACATGTTAAAATAGCAAGCTCTGGGAGTTGTTTTGAGCGAGAGAGAACAATTGAATTCACAAATTTGTCAAAGTGAAACATCTGACTTTTATTTAATCTGTGGTCAAACTGTCATAAATTCATAACCTTAAAAAGTACATTAAGCGTCAATAAGATTCTGCAAGACGAGTTAATAGATATACAATACTCAAACTGTCATTCTGCCACAGCCATCTACGACCCATAAACATCGTGAACGCTGTATATCCAAAAAAAAACAATCAGTGGCGTCAGGATCATTTGAAAGCTGCTGCCCTGCCAAAATACAAACAATTAAAATTCCAAATCCCATCTCATTGAAACAACCCATTTCATAGATATAGGATATCCACCAGAAAGCAAGACATTTCAAATGACCGTAGCAGAAAAACTTCCAAGCATTGTGCTTGTGGAGAGTTTTAATCAGTGAATCAAGAACTATAGTACAGTTCCAGCCAACTGAGAGCCAAAACCCATAAAGATTGTGCAGAAGGTCCTTTGTGTGAACTTGTTCAAGCGGAAGATTTATAGACATCTTAACATCATAGTGTCAAAAGATTATGGAAAAGGTAAGCAGCGTTAAGCGGAAGTAAACATGTCTATTTTACTGAAAAACGGTCGATTCTCAGGTCAGATCAAGTGAATAAATGGCAAGGTTTGCAAAAATAAACATTATGTAGTTTTCAACTGGTTTATACCTCCACGATGATCATGAGATTTTACTCTGTCCAGTTCAGGTTGGAAGTGGAAATGTGTTAGTGTTCCAATCGATGTCAAGTAAAATATTAAAAATGTTGGACATAATACGAGGTTGGATTGAAAAGTTTCCGGAATGAAAGTGAAAACAAATGAAATTCAACACACTTGGACCAACGCATCTTCAACTTTTCAATCCCTTCACGGAAATGGTTTGCTGCGAGGCCTGCAAAATATGCATTTGAAGCATCGATGACTTCTTCATTGAACCTGAATTTCTTTCCAGATAGAAATATTTTCAGTTTGGGGAACAGATGGAGTAGGGGGGGGGGCGAACGATTTCGAACTTCAACTCGGCTTTTTTACGTTGAGCAATTGCACTTGCATGGACTGGTGCATTGTCTTCGTGAAACAAGATTTTTTTCTTTGACTTTCCGGGGCGTTTTTCACGAATTGCATTTAGTTGTTCAGAAAGTGTTGAGTAATATTGGCCTGTTATGATTTTTCTTTTCTCCAGATGGTCAATAAGTAAAATGCCCTTAGCATCCCAAAAAACAGAAGCCATTACTGAATTGTTTTTGGCCTTCTTCGGGACGGAGAAACTGGATTTTTTCTAAACAACTGCAAACACTCAGCTCAAGTTCGAGCACGAATGCGTTTTTGTTCTGGGGCGAGTAGACGCGGCACCCATTTTGCTAAAAGTTTTTTTAATTCCAACTCTTGGTGCAATATACTGAGAATTCGTGCATACCAGATGTCCACAGCCTCAACTATTCGACGATTGTCTAACACCATATCATGGATCCTGTCAATGATTTCTCGAGTAGTCGCGGATTTTGGGCACCCTGAATGAGGTTGATCAATTGTGTGGGTACGTCCATGTTTGAGTTTAGACATCCAAAAACTTACGGTGGAAAACGATGGTGAAGAGTCGCCAAGAACAGAATTCAATCTGGCTTTAATTTCTGCTGTTTTGTCCTCCAAATAAAAAATCTAATGACAGTTCCAATTTCATTTTTCTCCATAATCGAAAAATCACGAAATACAAGTGCATCAACGGTTACCAAAAGTGAACTAAATGACAGAGATAAATTTGCTTTTCTTTCTAGCCTACTTGATGATGCAAAATAAATTGAATTGTGGCCGCCATTTATGGGCGATTCCAGAAACTTTTCAATTTAGTTAGTCTCGTATGAAACAAAAGGGTTTAGAAGGGCAATAAGCGAAATATATTACGCCATTGAGTTGTATGATAGTGGCGACATTTGCAGTGTCTATGGGAATTCTTCTGGATCTTCCAGTGCTGAAGCTGCTTGGTACTTGTATTGGTGCCTTTTTATTATCTCTGATTGAAGCAGGTAAAGAAGGAGAAAAAAAGAGCAGATTTACAAACTCTGTCTCTATGAAGTGAAGGGTGTTACATTTTATTCAGCGGACTTTAAGTCTCGCGTGTGAGAACATGGAGAGGACCTTCAAACAGTGCACTTGTTTACGCAGCGTCATTTTAAAAATTCTAGGGATGCATTTCCTGTAAATATTCTCACGCTGTGAAAGTGGCTCAGAATGAAATAAATTAAAATGATGACGATACCACTCAAACAAGGGAAAGACAAAAGCACTAACAAATCAAATATTCAAATTATCAAAGTAAATTACCAATTATAGATAAAGAAAAATCAGAATTTGTGTGAGTTCGTTTTCCACTTAAAATATCAGATACAACTAGCTTGTTTTATTCCCATGGTGAAAGTAGACAGTACCAACCCAAGGTCCAAATAAATGGAACTATTAGTGGCAGACGAAATTTTAAACTGGATGGTACAGTTTTGTCTCAAGCAGTCTTATGAATAAAGCAACAAAACTCAACTCAGCATATCCGGTTAAGACCTACTAGTTAGCTTTGCAACACATTTAATGCCGTTTGACGACATATACGAGTCGAGAAGCACCGATACTAGGTTTTTGCTTTTAGTAAAGACACACTGTTACAATTCTGCGGAGTTCTTCGACTTACTGAATGAAAATTTAGTTTAATCTGGAGTACTTATTTTATTGTCCGACTTATGTACTTATTACGCGCATTAATTGGGGTTTACACTAATAAGCGGGATTTTCACTATACAGCCAGTCTAACGTTAACTATTAGGCAAACTACACCTATAAGGCCTCACATTATGAGAGCTTTCGCGCTGTCTTAACAAATATTTTTCTAACATAAAATCAATTTGCATCAATCTCATTTTCGTCTCTACTAGAGTTACAAGTTTAAATCCGATCACGCAACAAATGCATGAACAGCATCTTTTAATTGAAAGACTGGAATATTTTTGAGGGGAAATCGGCAATTATGTTAGACATGTCTACAACACTAGCAGTTGTAGCAAATGATAATATATGACAGTACACGTCACGCAAACGTAGCTATGGGATTACTTTTGTGCGTGTGGTGGTTGATGTGCATACATTGGAGTACATAAAGTTACGTAATCTTTTAAAAATGTAGAAAGTGTTGCAAACTGAGGCTTTTTTGTACAAAACTGCAGAATAATAAACAAGGAAATGTATTCCATACATATAATTCATACGAATGTATACATATCCCTATTTTGGTTAAATCAGTTCATTTATTAATGAAGGAAATCATTAAGAACAATTTAGTTTTCGATTTTTCTTTGATTATTAAAACAGTAATAGTCAAAATTTATAGTTTCAACAGGCTGAATTCATAAACTATTCAATATATTCATTATTCATGTGAATGTAATTTTCTCATTTGTATTGATTTGTTATCTATTTAAAAATGTGAACAGAACAATAAAAATTAAAAAAATAAATCACTTACATCAGGCACTCTATATAAGAAAAGTTCTCCTACGGTAGCCTTAAGATGATCAACAGCATTTCGTAAGATTGGTGCAAGATTCGAAGGTGGAAGAACTGGTGCAAGATGTGAGGGTGGAAGTACCGGTGGAATATTAGATGATGAAGTCGGTGGTGGAGGAGGTGCTGGTGGTTGTGGAATTTCTAACTCTTCACATACGCCCATTCTGTGTTGCGTTACTTTTTTCGCTCGCAATTCTGGAGCCAAATTATGATTTAAAGCGATCGACGGATCTCCTTCATCGTTAGCAGTTAGCATCTGTAATTTAAAACCAACATTATATTTTCTTTTTATTCATTTACTGTTTAATGATAAAATAAAACTTACACTAAATAACAAATCAATATCAGATTTAGGACAGTAACTAGTAGCAAGAGAATCGTTTGTCCACGTGAAGATTATAGGATCAGTAGCGTAGCTGACACTTCGGACAGTGATCTTTGATGTATTAGTTGTATGTAAAACTGCCCCAACCCCTCGTAGTATATGCAAAGCCCAATCTACAGGATACATAAAGTCTTGTTTCTTCTCCACTCTAGCATATAACGAGAATTCATGATTAACGACTCGCCAATACTTATGTTGCTGAACTACAATTTCGACCAATTCAGATACGGAAGCGCCTTCTTTATCGGTTGCTTTCAAAATGAATTCCCAACGCGATACATCTTCTTCCAGAGGACTAAAACATATTTAACAATTTTTAAATAAAAATCTAAAAAATATATTAAAATACTTACAGTCCATAAATCTCTCGTTTTTCCGGATTGAATTGGCACCATGAGCTCTTATTCACAGGATTCTCATCTTTGTCCAAAAATTCTAATTTCAGATTATTTCCATCTTCCATATCTGTAAACATTTCTCCCGGTACGATTCTACTGAAGTGCTTACCAGCCGTGACTGCAATGCGATTAAAACGTATCTGTATCGTCGGTGGGAAGTTTTTGACTTCATACTCGATGCTTTCCGTTACTTGTGCTGTTGTTGCTTTTTGTGTGGTAGTTGATGAAATACTAGTATGTCGTACTGTCGTATGCTTAAGAGTTGTTGATTCTTCTAGCGTGGTAATCTTTTCTGTGGTAGATGATGTAGTACTAACTGTTGATACCGGTAAAGGTATTTCAGTTGTAGTTACAGCAGGAACGGTCTCCTCAGTTGCAACACTAGTAGTTTTTATATCTTCTGTTGTTGTTTTGATAGTTGGAACAGTTTCAAATTCGAATTCAACGGGATCTGTTTTAGATTTCATAGTGATAACTTCAACTGGTGTTGTTTCCGTGTCTGTAATAATCTCTGGCAAAACAGGATCTCGTTCATTTTCTGACATTGAAACCTCATTTCTAGTAAATGGTATTTCAGTTATTGATTCTTCATCGTCGCCATCGTCGTATTCGTCATATTCATCATCAGTATCGAGGGTTTCACTAGGTTTGTATAAACCACTAACTGGAGTTACAATTTCTGGTTTAGTTTCACTAACTTCAGTAATAGGAGTAGATGGTGCGGTGGTAGTTGTAGTACTAGTCGTCGTTGTGGTAGTTGTTGTTGTTGTAGTCGAGGTAGTTGTTGCAGGAGTTTGTAAGGGTGTTGATGATGTCTGAGGTGAGGTATATTCTGGAGAAAAGTATATTTCAGTCTCCTCAAATTCAGAAGTTGAAGTTGGTTCTGTGTGTATCTTTTCTAAGTCGGGCTCTCTTATACTTGGTTCGACATCTTCAATTGGTCTAAGTTCACCATGATGGTGGCGATGAGGATGAGTTTCGCTTGTTAAAGGAGTTGTTGGATATTGATCATGAGTATTAGAATGGTGTGTTATGGTTGTGCCGGCAGTGGTAGATGTTGATGTAGATGGACTACTCGAAACTGATTCATCAGGATCTTTATCTGGATCATCATAGTCGTCATACTCGTAATATTCTTCATAATCACCACTTCCTACATAAGCTGAAAAGGAAAAGATGTTAATCTTTGAACAATTTCAAGTTTTAAATTTCTATTACAGTCATCTTGTCTTTTTTCTCTAATAAGAGATCGAGTTTCAGTCTTTATACGCCACCCTATTAGTGGCAGTCTCATTACTTCGCTAATGGTCCCATCGCGCGCTTGTTGTTTCAATTGATGTACCATCGATGCAGTATTCAACCATAAACGACCCTCACAACCCACCGTTACTTGTATTAAACTGGTGGATTTTGACGTTCTAGTTTTCAAATTACCAGGTCCGGCTAAAACCACCGAACTATCATTAATATCGTCCGGATGTAGTTGTGGTTTTAACATAAATGCGTTCTGTAAGAGGCAACGTAACACATTAACGATCTAACGAAAGACAAGTTTGCATGAACACTTACATACGATATTCCTAAAAATTTAGCTATGTTATTAATGGCAATTATTCTTTGCTTTGGTTTGATTGCTTTAACAGCCTTGTCGATTATAAGAGTTAGTATAGTACTATCTTCGGTTGAAGGGCACTTATCGATACCTTCAGGTGCGTTGTTTTCTTCAATTATTCTTAATGTAAATTCATCTGTAACGTCCGCATTAGATTGACGCACAGCCCTAACTGATATGTGTAAGACACCAACATCTTCTTCTAATGGCACACCCCAAAATACTCCTCCAGTTTTATCAAACAATAACCACGAAGGCAGTGGTTTATTTTGATCGGCTTTAGCCTAGAATAAAAATAGTAATTGTTATAAAAAATATTTGTGCGTAATATCAAGAAATATATAGGATGAGGTCAAGTGAATGTGATATCGCAAATAAGTAAGAACAAACAATTCTAGTTAAGACCCTTTTATCGCACATACGTAGTTATTAATGCAATAAACCAAAAACACATCAATCATAATAATATTAATGATTTCAGAACATGTACATATATTTAACAAAACGTCTCGAAGGACTAACAAACGTTTAAAAATGTAAATTTATTGATTTTAATCTGGTAATGGAGGTCAGAAATTGATATGTATTGGGTTAGGTAATGGTTTGTCAAGTTCTAAAAATAAAATAAAAATCTGCAATGTCAAGTTAAAATATTTGTCCAATATTCCTTTAATAAGAATTCTACAATATACCGGCGCCGGCGGCTAGTAAAAAAGCTTCGATAAAAATGCCACAAAAATTCAAATATTTAAAATATTGCGTATTGGATATTAATCCTTTAAATTAATTTGGTTTTTGTTATCTAACTTAAGAATATAATTCGACCTTGAGTACCTGTTTTTCTATTTCCTCTTTCAGGTTAGTTTCAGAATTATAAGTTTTTCTTTTATTTGACTCAACTATATTAGTTCTTTACATCAGCTATCAGCTGGTCTTCTGAGTTCTTCTTCTTATTCTATTTTCGGTTTGTAGAAAATTTTGAAATTTAATCAAATTTTGTACAAATTGAATTCCAATGTCACAGTGTCACATGAATAATAGTATGGATACTATATTGATCGTCAACTGAAATAACCATATTCATTGCAGGTTTCTGCCATGGACCATTTAATATCACGGTAATAATTTGATGATTTACATTGAGAAAATTTGACTTTCACTAATAAACAAAATAACGTCTTTCGTGTAGTTTTTGAAATAATAGATTTATTCAATGTTTTGCTCGCTTTCTTAAGAAACTTCTTCAAGAAACTAAAGGAAAGCACGAAAGAATTTTGCTTGTAGATCTTGATTCTTCAGTTAGTAGTATCTTAGCAAATTTCCCAATTAACAACTATTGAAGGTTCTTTAATCGACACAAAGACCTAGCATTTCGTCATTTTACTTAGAATGGTTGACAAAACCCAAGAATTGCTTGAAAGTCTAATATTATCTTATTCTTGTGTCCTGTTTAAGGAAACTTTGGAATTCTCCAACACAGAATGTTCCAGATCTTGATAAATTCTTTTATTGGAGATCAAAATGTTTCTGTACTCTTTGGAAATAGAAATGAAAGCTCAGTATAGAAAATGGTAGCGCGGAGAATTAATTTTATTGGTTTAAATATGTGGTGCGCTTCCATTGAAGGCTATTTGAAAAACTGCTTCAGATCCAATTCTCTGGTCTCAATAGATGCTTGTTACAGCATTAAATGAGCAAAGTCTTATTGTAGCTTTCAGTTCATTGTTTAAAATGCTGTTCTGAGATGCCAGCGTATTATCTTAGTTAGAAGAGGAGCAGGCAACTGTATATTAGACGGGAGACTAAACCCTGAAAAGTAGTTGACAAAGTATTTCTCTGCATAATATACATATTAATCAAGACATTGACATTCGGTTGACAATAGCATTATACATAGATTACTTACATAGTAATGGCGTCTGTTGAGGACTTATTAACTTAACGAAAATCTAGAAAAGACGGGAAGACCGACCAGGGACATGATTTCAAACAAAGAACTACTCTTGAAGTATCTTTTACATATTGAATCAACAAAATCCACTTTTAATTATTACTAATTAAAGAAAATTCCCCTTTCAGCTAGAGTACTAGGTAACAATAATATAAGCAGGATTTGGCATGGCTCGCACATTGAGTTACAATGCTCTTTTGTTTCTACTCTTCTTTTTGCGTTCTACTATGGTCTTTACAGCTTACAATTGCAGCCGTTCAAGTTTCCTTCTCTCTGTGTACTCACAAGGAAAGCTCCTTCGCTTTAATTCATCGGTAATGTACAATTTGCATACAAAAAACTTTAGTCTCAGTGAAAACTACCATGCGGTCTGAAGCTGGAGGTTTTAGTATTGTCTTGAAAAAAAAAACTATCCTACCTAAACCAACCAGTCACGCCACAAAAATTTGCTAGAAGATGTTTATTGAACACCAATGAGACTAATAAGGTTCATAAGAAGCGAATATTTATAAAATGAATTGGAAGTATCTCTACATTTCGAGCGCGAAAACATAAATACGAAAACGTAGAGTTGGTCAGGAAAAGATCTGTTTAAGAAAAAAAGCTGTGGGCGTGACAGCACAACAGCAAACACAACGAACGAAAACATAAGGTGAAGATTGACAAAACATGAAGAAACAGCAAATCTTGTTTGTGCAAAGACACTGAAGAGGTTATCGATGTAATTAGGTATACTCTGTGATATTGAAAACGCCACATCCAGTAAACGTATGAAGCATTTAGTGTCAGTTCAATTTTGCGATAGATTAAGTATGTAAACGTAATAATCCGCAGCAATTAAGTGAATTTGAAAAGCACTCTTTAGAAAATTGCTAATAGAGTTGGCAGAAACGCATACATCATAATGTGATGTTGGAATACTTGGACAGTAGAGTAGAAACACTAGAGGCGGCAATACTACAGCTGTTCGCAGAACTAATAAATGCTCTTGGAGGCCGATTTAGTGTCACCAGGTCAGTTGCCGAGGAATGGATGGCTACTACAGGATAACAACCCTCTGTTAGGTCAATCAATCTAGTGCAGGAAAATTTCTTTTGGCCTTTAATTCTATCGATCATTTTCATTTTGCCTTTGGACCAAAAGGATAAAGAACCAAGACTGCAGTAGTGCCAAGATTGGGAATAGAATCGAGTTGTGTTTACTAACGAATCTTGATTGTGTTTGTGAGCCAACGATGTACATACAAACAACGCTAACTCGAGAATTTATGGTCTGGCCTACTACAGCGTATGCCTTTATCTCCAAGAGCCAAAAAACTTTCTGCCAAAACAAATACTATAGTTGCCACTACAAGACTCCTTCGTGCAGCTAATGTCACCATTCTTTTGTGAGCAGCAAGCTTACCAGATCTTTTGTCTATTGTACATGTACGGGATATGATGGGCTCAGAAGGTTGGATCGCAAAGTAGAAGAGTGCATTCGTTTACGAGGAGCTCCCGACTCACTATTAAGGTTCCTGTTATTCTTTCCTAGAATAATAAGTCTTTCCATTATGTCAGAAGTATTGAAACTACTTTCACATATTTAAAGTTCACAGTTGTAGTCCCAGATTCTTTTTCTGTTCCATAAAGAATTGCAAAAACCAACATCTCATTATCCTAATCTTTGAATCACTGCTGGATCATTTAATTTCCGGCATTTTGTATATTTCAGTTCTTGAACTGATTTCCTCGATATTCTATTTATTCATGTTCCAAAAGAAACTCACAATTGTCTCATTTTATATTATGTGCTTTAACTTGGTGAAGACCATAGGCATGAGCGCAGGTAGATCTTTTCCAGAAAATGTAAAATATAAAAACATGCAAGATAAGTCAAGCTAAGCAAATAAATAAAAATATTAGTTTACCTGTTTTGGCATTTTTTTTGCAAAATATTACTGGATGAGATTATTGAATTGATTCCATAAGTTCTTTTCACGCTGTATAGTTGCATTTACACAAGTCCGCAGATACCAATTTCAACTTTTTGTCAACAGAGAGCGCATAATAATTATGAGTTTATGACTCTCGAAAACCAACATTTTAACTGGTTAAGGCCTATTAGTGAACAACCAGAACACGCCGTAATTAAGCTGACTTCTTTTTGATAAAAAATTTGATTATAGTTACGTTTCTTATCGGAACTAGCACTTGAGGACCGGTTTATCAATGATTTTAAGGTTAACTTAATTATTAACAAGATTCCGTTAGTTTTCAACAACATAGTAACGACAAAAGCGTTGCCAAAAGAACCCGCATAGTCTTCATGAGTTTTGGTCCATGGTGGCGGAAACTGTAGTAATTTATAGTTTTTACTTTTCAAACAGTTCGAGTACCATCACTAGTTATTGTTGGTTTTTTATATCTCGAAAACGGATGGTGTACCGAGATGAAACTAGATTTGTTGGTAGTAGAGGAAGAAATCCCATAGTTTCAAAAATGGTCGGGCCACTCGCGGTGCTCCGCGGCTTCTTTCGGTACAGTGAGGCTTCGTCTTCGATCGAACCATCTCCAGTGGAACACAGTCGGGTTTCTCTTTCCATTAACCTTCTTAAATAAGCTATCGAGCTTTACTTTGCTTCTGTTAAAAGGAAACGGAAAACCGTTGGTGTACTAAGATAGATAGCCATTCCCCTTCAACTATCCGTTCCTGAAGACGATCGTCGATGTCCGAATTGCTCTTCTATCACTACTAACAACCAATGTTCCGTCTCGATAAGGTACTCCATTCTCGACATATGGGATATCTATTTAAAAAACTAGATATTTTAAAAAGGTGTGACTAACAACTAAGTATTCTCAAGCTTTGTGCTCGCGGAGACTTTATATCAGTAAATCAAAAACTATAAGATAATAAAGTTTTAGTCAATTTATCAAGGACAAAAACACATAAGCTTTATGTTTTCCAACCTTTGAAAACTCTTATATTTTATTCAGTAGTTGGCTTCATTAAATCATTGATCAAAATTCTTAACATAACGGTCCTATGTAGTAATAAAGCAGCTTGCAGCTGTAATATTATTTCCATACTACTGAGATCCAAAAAAAAACAAAAAAGAAAGGAAAGGGAACAGCAGATTATGGAGAATACAAACTAACATACTCTGGGAAAGCCAAGAAAGACTACGCGAAAGAAGGCGTCGGGATGCTTGAATCAAGTATCACGGACATCACATACACAAGCGAGAGAATCCTGAAAGTACAAATAAAAACAAGAAACAAATTTGTAAATTTCATCAGCGTGTATGCACCTGATATCATCAAACTCAAACAACAAAGAGAACAATTTTATGAGGAATTACAGGAACTGATAAATTCAATTCCAAATACAGAGCATGTGGCGATAATGTGAAATTTAAACGCACGAATTGGCACAAGCATCATCCCAGGTATAAAGCAACGATTTAACGGGAACACAGAAAACGAAAACGGAGATCTCTTGGTGGATTTCTGCGGACAAAATAACATACGCATCAACAATACCTTTTTCGAGCATGATGAAAAATATAAAATACCGTGGCGAAACAGCCTCTTTGAAGGAAAGAAGGAACGAAAACAGGCATGAACAACAGAAGGAATAAACATAGAAAGCTTAAAAAACGAAAGTACACAATACTCTACCAGCATCGATTAAGACACAAAATATCACTAAACAAAATAAAAGAGGACGACAACGCTCAACTGGCTTGGGAAAGACTTAAGAAAGACTCGGAAGAAGCATTTGGCAGAAGAAAGGTAATCGGGATGAGTAGTAAGACTCCATGGTTCACAGGGGAAGTTAAAGAATTGAGCACGGAAAAGAAAATTGCTTATCTCAGGTATAAAACTACAAAAAACATAGAAAGCCTAAGTAGTTATAGAACCATACGAAACAGAATCAATATGCGAATTCGAAGCATAAAAGAAGAATACTGAGAAAGGTTTACTAAAGACGTGGAAAGAGATCTGACTGGAGCCCAAAGAAAGGTGTGGAAATTAATCAGAAATAGAAAAGCTGAAATAAATGAAACAAGACCAGTAAACACAATTAAGGAAGAAGAGTGGATTAGATACTTTAAGGACATGAATACAACAACATTGGAAGATGAGGATAGCAACACAGAGGTAACAATAGAAGATATGCAAACAACTGTATCAAAATTAAGGAATAACAGAACTTCCTGAATGGATGGTATAGCAAATGAGATGCTGAAGTATGGTGGAGAGGCACTACAAAACCAACTACTTAAATTCGTAGGAATTGTTTTGAAAACCCAAAAGATCCCCACAGAAATGAAAACTAGTATCACAGTATCAATATTCAAGAAAGGGAGTAGACAAAAGACCGAAAAATTCAGAGGAATTACATTACTAAGCACAACACTGAAATAATTAACCAAAATATAATTGAAAACAGTGAAAAACAGATGGGATTCAGAACCAACAGATCGACTACCGACGCTATCTTTGTGATCCGTCAAATATGCGAAAAATCCATAGAATATGATCAGCCAGCATACAAGTGCTTCGTCGATCTAACAAAAGCTTTTGATCGGGTGAAATTAGACGACGTATTAGACATACTGAAGAAGAATAACTTCCCACGGGACCTGAGAAACCTAATTCACAACATTTACGAAGACACAAGGACACGCATAAGAACTGCAAAAACATTAACTGACGAGATGACGATAAATTCAGGGATCAGACAGCGCGATTCACTCAGTGCAATGCTGTCCAACATAATAATGGACGAAATCATCGCAGACGTGAGAGTAATGGAGGGATACAGTATGGGGCAAAAACAAGCCAGCATAGTATGTTACGCTGATGATGTGGCCCTCATTGCAAACAGCGAGGACAACCTACAGAAAATGCTACACCGATTTGTGGAAACGGCCAAAAGATATAACATGGAAGTATCAAAACAGAAGACAAAATGTATCACAATATCTAGAGAACCCGTAAGATGCAAGCTAGAAATAGAAGGGGCAATGGTGGTACAGGTTATGAACTTTTAAGTACCTGGGCGTAAATATATCCAGCGTCAGAGAAATAAGTGAAAGAACAAGCGATTAAAGGAGCCGTGGCGTCGGGATGTCTGCGAGATGTCATATGGCGGAACAAATATATGTCAGTGGAAAACAAGGTTAGGATATACAAAACATATATCAGACCCAAAACCACCAACACAAAAACGCCGAGAACAACAGAAATGAGAACGTTATATAGAGAGAATGGATTGTAAAAGACTACCCAAAATTGCAAGAGACGGAAAACCGAAAGGAAAAAGATCGCCAGGTAGACCACCAAAGCGATGAAAACAAAGCTGGATTTCGCCATAAATCGAATTTCCCTCAAGACAAACACGAACTTCTATTAATGAACTAAACAGGCATTGCCTTAATTAAGTGAAAGAAGAAGAATACTACTGAGATCTAAATTGTGATGTTGATATTGAAGAAACTCTCTCATAATTCCTATTGATTATTTTTGAGTAAGGTTTCTTCTTTACAAATTTGTCTTTTTGGAAATTTCGTACTTTAGTGTATTGTTTCATTGCAGGATCTTAGTTCAACAAATAGTGGTATAGGTGCTTTTAAATTGTTGGAGTAAATGTCTGCACGTTCAAATTTGGAAGATGTCGCTAATGTATTCTGAGTAGCAGTGTACTGAGTCTCAGTGGAGGAGAACTCGAATTATAAAATAACCCCGGCTTATCGCCTGTTTCTATTACATTTATCCAGGGGGGAAGGTCCAAGTGCATTCAGCACCAGCGCTTCATACGTCTATGCGAGCTGCGCGTAGTGATGATGTGCAGGAAAAAATCTTGAATACAAACATTTAAGACGTCGACAACAAGTTAAATTATTGATTCCGTAAGGTTTCTATACTGTACCCAAGGTCAAGTGCTTCCCATTTCATTCACTCTTAGTTGTTTCTGGTTTGCTGTTTTCTTTGTTTATTTTTGTTAGTTTTGCTTATTGCTAGTTGTGTCAATTGAATATGTCGCGTTTTTATTAAAATTCCCTTTTCTTCATAATTTCTCTTTTGCGGTTTAAACTGGCTTTCTTTGTTTTTGTATATCTTTATATACCTTTATAAATCTGCAGGGCCGGGGAAGATGATTTTCTGAGGTATGGGGTGCAAAAAAGATGTGGTGGTTACACATCGATGGGTTAGCGCACATAGGTGTTAAGTGATTTTTTTGACAAAATGAGTGAAATACACTAGGTAATGAAGAAAATTAAAGAGTTTCGTATGCACAAAGGTGGTAAGTAATAACTATAATCTTAAACTAGCTAGCGTCATCTAAAGAAAGTAATAAATATACATTAATCGTTCTGGAAAGGAAATTCCAGAAAAAAGGCTTCTGAAAGTGGATTGTCTAAAGTGCAGGTTTAAATGTCAAGAACATTTTTCTGAAAACCAAAGGGAACAACTGTGTGCACATTATTACAGCTTAGCAAATTATATGAGACAAAAATACTCTTTAAGTTCTTTAATATAAATAGTGCCTGTATCTAGAAGTAAGCCAAGTCCTGTAACAAAAAACCGAAAAGACTCAAGGATGTATTATTTAACAGGCAGTAGAGGACATAGAGTCTGCCTCAAGTTTTTGTCCGCTATTTTTGCTGTATCTCATAAAGTCATCAAGAAGTGTGTTGAAGGAATGAGAGATACGGGAATTTTTGTGAACTATGATAAAAGGAAGAATAGCAGACCCTACAATGCAACATCTGACGTAGACAGACAATAAGTTAAGAATCATAGCAATTCTTTTCCAAGGATAGTCACATTACTGCAGGCGTGATTCAACTAAAAACTATCTAGATACAGATTTAAATATCTCCACCATGTACCGATCATATCAGAACTTTTGCGCTTCTAAAAATGTAAAACCGGTCTTACAGTTTGTGTATCAAACTATTTTTCACGATTTTGAACCAGCTCTTGTCTTTTATCGTCCAAAAAAGGATCAGTGTTCGGTGCAATGATTATGGTGTTTTTAGTAAAAATTGCTGTATTTTGTTCATTTATGGTTGCCAAAAGCACATGTTGGGGCCTTCAAAGAGGCCAAGAAGAAAGATTCGTTATGAGAAGAGTATGAAAAGCATAAAAGGAACAAAAAATAGTCCATGGATATAAAGGAAGAGGACAAAAAGATAGCATCAGTAGAGCTGGCAAAAACATTTAGAGCCATAATGTTCGATTTTCAAGAATTTAATGTTTCATACGCCATTTGTTAGTGCTGCTGCAGAGTAGTTATTGCCCAAAAGGTTTTAGGATTCTAACGTACGGTGGCCGAGATACGCCAGTTGGAGTTATGAATTTTTAGCCAAATTGGATGGGTCAAGGCACATAAAAGTTAAACTCGCGGGCGTGGTTGGACAAACGGGTTTACACTTGCAAGCTTGAGTCACATCTCCGGTGTTTATTCCGAATTTATTCTTCTATTCTTGCACTATTTACGAATTTTCATTTACCTTATCCCTCTAAAATCTCCAAAATTAAGTACACAAGAACAGCTTGGTTACGTACGTTTTCTTTCATTTCCCAAACAGTTCTGAAGCCGGAGATATGAATTTTTCAATTTTACGATTTTTTCCCCAAAAATACGGTTTTGGGTGGCCTATCTCGGCCACTGTAAGCTGGAGCACAAAAAACCTTTTGGACAATAACTACTCTCCAGCAGCACTAACGAATGGCATATGAAAGATTCAATTCTGAGTGGGACAGGTAGAGTGCTATTCCTCGTTAGTATCTTTGTGCGCTAGACCAACGACATGTAAACCGAATAGGCGCAAGCGCGCGGGAAAGCGATTTAAAGGATTAAAAAGATCTTTTATTGTGTATCATCTGTAAATAATGAATATTTATTTATTATTTATAAATGATATGCATATTTATACATTAAATAATAAAATAATAAGAAATAAAAAATACACTGCTCAAAATTTAAAGTGGGACGTTGTAATTCTTAGACGACGTATTTAAAAGGAGGACTTGTAACGTTTTGTAATTAGCATGGTCTTCATAAACGCATATGAGTCAATTCATTGTAAAATTACAACTGTTAGTTGTTTGTTGTTTTATACTCAAGAACTGCTGACATCGATGGCCAGAGCTACTAAAGTGAAAATAGGCTTGGTTTATCCATATACACTTTTTCAAGCATATCCCATAGTTTCGAGCAGCTACGATATTTACAACAAGCGCTGTATGAAATTGTTCCACGTGCACATCTACTGATTATTATCTAGCCAATAAAAAACAAACATTTGCCAATTATGTCAAAACACCTGTTTGGTCCAAGTCCAAATATATCAACTGCAGAAACTACAATTCAGGCGTATATTAGTACAAAATAATTGACCTAGTGTTGAATTTGTGATGTATTCCAGTTCAAATTTTGAGCAGTGTATAAATGAAAATTAAAATACGAAATTTTCAGCTGTGGAACTCCATACTCAAAAAAGTCTGAAGTATGGAGTGCTCCATATTTACCATACGCCTTCCGCCGGCCCTGTATATCTGGATTTATGGGATCTTAAACGTCACCTTTTCTTCCATTGGAGTTAATATTGTCTGATCTTTAACTCTCTTCAGTTGTGCTCTGATTGGTATCAGGTATTGCTTGTTGCTTTTTAATGAAAAATGTTTCTTCAAGTTTCCTATTTCGCTTCTCTTGGAGTTGTGCTCCGTTGTCTTTATTTTTTATATTTCTATAACGCAAGGTTTGGTTCATGATAGTTTACTGCCATTTTCTTTAATGTCTATCAGAGAGTAGTCAGTCATACTGCTATACTCTTTTCTTAATTGTTAAATTCAATATTTGATACTGTTGATTTTAGAATTAAAATGAATTGCAAGTTTCAAAGGGGGCACTATCTTCAACTATCAAAGTTGTTTTCCTTTTTAATAAGATTTATTGCAATATTGTGTATTTATATTACTATATTAAATTACGTAATGTTCTGTTTTCTTTGAATGTGACATAAATAATAAATGATAATAAATAATAAGGAGATCCTCTTCATAATTAAGTTGTTTTGAACCTACACAAACATAAAATTGGTCTGTTGCAATCATGATGTATTCAAAATAGGAATAATATAATAAATAATAAACAAAGCAAACTGAATTACTACAGTTGCCATTTTACAAAATATTGCGTCAGAGTTACATAGAATGTGTCATTTAAACATTAGTTTTGTAAATAAGATATTTGCAAAACAATATATAAAAATTATATAAAAATATAGACGCAATTACTTACCTTAAAGAATTAAACAATAGAAATCAAATATAAATAAAACTAAACCTTAATTACCTTATTTTGAATTTTACCAAAATTTGTTGTGCCACTAACTACCCTTTTGTTATTACATAAAATATTCAAGTCAGGGCAGTGCATCGCTCCAAAATCTCATTTTGTACAAACAAGAGACCGTTAGGAGATGGAAAACTCATAAAGCTGTTTTAATATTTCTAACGGCACAAATAGAGTAGCAAAAATAAACACCCTATAAATTTAAATAAATTCCTCCATTCTCAGCTTCATCCTAACAACTACGCTATTTCTTAACCGTTAAATTGCCTTAAAACAAGTGTTTTCATTAAAAGCTGACATTAAAAATAATAATGCAGCGGCAATATTCCCGCCAACGCAACACAAAAGAACTTTATAGTGAGTAACATCTGGTAGGCAAATGCAACTTCACATAATTTCTATTTTATTTCTCTACCACTATTATAAAAACGACAAACTTCACGCAACTCTTTTATTTTTGAATTACCTAATATGTAATCTGTATGAATTTAAACTCAATTAGGAACACACAAAGTTATGAAATTTAAAAAACTTTTCTTACCTCATAACGTTTCACAGAATCTCCAAAAGAATCTTTAGGAATTGCTAAATGAAATACTCGACCCACAGTTGTGGTAATATCAGTCATTCCCCATACTTTCTTGGGGGTATCTGGTGGAAATTCCACCTCTAAATCATCAGAAACATCGAAGGCGAAGTCCTCGTCAAGAGCCAAGGTACCAAAAACTGTCAACGCTGCCAGCAGCGCCGATAACATCCACGAGGAGGAAGACATGCTGAGGATAACACAGGGTCACGTAGACATCTTCTGCAACAAAGTTTAGGATGAGTCTTTTTTTGTTGATATTTAGGATTTTAATAAATTTTCAATTTGGATTTGAGCGACTTTGAAGTAGGGATTTTCTTACTAAAGGGACTTTTTATATACATACAGTTCTTTCCATTTCTGTCTTTCTTTCTGTCCGTTTCTGTTGGGCGCATTAAATGCGATTGCACGAGATTCGCAGCGAATACAAATTACGTACATTATGTCTGTAACAAAAGCTTGTGCCTCTTTAAATGTGCGTTTTGGTACGTTACTCTTTGAGCGGTTTTAACGTTACTTCCGTTATTATATATATATATGAAACCACTACGAGTAGATGCGTTCCACACGCTCGAGTTTTTTTCACCGTTGACCATTTCTAAACAATCTACTTCTCGTTAAAAGAAAATAATATCAAAAACTAATTTAAAAACGTTTAGAAAATATCAATTCGTTTGGGTAAATAAAAAAAGCAAAATCCATATTAATTTCAATTTACAAATCCAAAAGGCCTAACAAAACAAAATATGAAACACAAAAATTACCGCAATAAAGGAAATTTAATTAAGACCGGCAGTAATGAAAAGTAATGAACAGACGTTTTCTGTAAAGCAAATTAATTGTTTTCAGTAAACGGCGTATCCATTTCCCCCTAAATATAATGAAAATGTCTGACCGTTTTCAATCAGTTGTCCTATTCACTTTTCCACGTGTAATATATCGTAAACTGAATCGGCTCGTTAATTTTCCCAGGAAAAATCTGCTCTGCAAAATTTCAAGAATCAAAAGATTCACGTCTAAAACGTTCGCTACAGTATGAAAAAATAAAACTTCCACAAAGTTCTAATTCTTGATAAGTATAATGGAAATGTAATTTTATAAAAGTTGCGAGTTGTTATAAGTTGATAATTAGTTCGTTGGTTATTTAATATTTCTGTACTCTGGTTCTTTTTTTCAGTAATCATAAACAGATGCCTGTATTTAATATTCGAAAATCCGATAGCACACAGTACGAATTTATTGTCTAACTGATGATGTAGAATGTTAAATTAACTTTGTAGGTTTGTTTACAACTCAATATACGACTTCAAAGTTGGAAACTATAGACTATTATACCCTTAGTTCAAAGTTTCTTCAACATCTGTAACTAGTGCTTTTTCAATCTCTGCAAGATATTCATTTATGGCCGTTGTTAGTTGCCCGTTTGGGTTGTAATTCATTGAAACAAGTTTAGGTTCGAGTTTCTAAAATGAACAGAAAGTTTCAAATCATTGCAATACATTCTATTGATTTTATATTCTCCACTATTTTAAATCCGGCATGTAACATAATGTAACTATGAGATTTGTAATTGGTTCTAACTAGATTTCAGCGTGCAGTCAAACAAGTAAATTCAGATTGTAACGAAATTATTAATTTCAACGAAGTTCATTATTGTCCCGACCGTTTTGGATATTCATAATATTCAAAGTTACTTTCGAATTGTACAATTTATTATTTAGTATTTCGAGCAAGTCAATGTATAAGATCATGTAACATCAGTGGCAGCACTGGCTCGAAACTTACTGATAGTTCCTAGTAGGTATATTACAAGAAGCGTAGATCAAACGAACATCAAGCGGGAGTTTCGCTGTTGCAGACATGAAATCACTCAGAAACTCAGGTTTACGAGAAAGGCCTGAAGCATACTTCGGATCTTAGTAGAAAAAAATTTTATTAGGATTTATTTTATTTTCGTTTTCAAACAGATGACGCAGCCATAATAATGAAATAACTGTAATGACGACTGTACCTCTTTACCGCTTTGTTTTACAGTGGTTAAGATTATAACACCATATTACTTTGCTGAGTGTAAATTTAAATATTTTTTTAAATGTTTAGCATTATTTATAACAGTGTCCAATCTTTTATATAGTATGAGAATCTCCAGATAGCAAAATCTTATTTAAATCAAATTAACTACTGTATGGTAACATAAAAGCATGTCATTAGTATAAAATATGTAAAAAGTTATAATGGCACAAACGCGGAATCTTACTACTTTTTAGTCAGAATGAAAATGTACCAAAAATTACCAAAGAAATACACAAGAGAATACAGTGAAAGATTTACAATAATAGAAGAAATGCATAAAGAATAAAACAGGTTTGAATAAGTGATACTGAACAGACTAGAAGAAGATTAAATGATTGGAAAAAATGCAATATAAATGGCAAAATCGTAGTAAATGAATTGATACCAGGAAAAATATGGGAAAGAATAAAGAAAGGCATAAGGAAGAAAACTAAAAAAATATTTAGGGAATACACTAAAGCTAGAATGGAAATGCACCATAGGTATAGTAAAGAATGTAAAATTCTGTATCAAAAAAGAAGAAAAACAGTACTTATGGAGGGAAGAACAGAAAATACTTAGAAAAGCTTTAGAAATAAAAAAATTAGAAATTTTGATCAAGGTGTAAACAGGAAAAAACGAGTGGGAATGGTAAGAGAATATACTATACAAGAGGATCTAAAAAATCTAAGAACTCAATATACCAAAATATATGGACGATACAAGGTGAAAGAACACAAGATAGTTTCTACAAGTACAAGTAAGAACATCTAATAATAAAGCATGTAACTTCGAAAACGTATAATCCTTCAATTATCTGGATGTAGTGGTGACCGATAAAGAAGGAGAAAAAGAAGAAATTCTGAATAGATAATGAAAATGAGTAAAAGTGCGTTATCAAAATTGATGAGGAAGTAGTGTAACATCAAGTACTGTGCTGTACTGTAAAGATGTGAGAAATGAACAATGGAAGCTTGATAAGGAAATGGAAGATTTGACAAAGAAGAACACTTTGTGAGATAACGGGAGTTGTATAGACAGCAAAAGATTATCACGGTAGCAAAAAATAGTTGGGTCACATTCCTCTATCGATTATTACGCAGTTATAAAAACTAGAGTGGGATTCGGATGAAGAAAGGGTGACCTAGAAGAGAATGTGAGCGGTAGAGTACGGTCTAGGAAAAATGGAGATCTAAAAGTAGAGGAAATTAGTAGAATCCATAAGGCAGCACTGTCTGTTACATATACTCTATGTCAGCGAAAAAAAGATCTATGACGTAATGCACAGAACGCGGATGACGTTATAATTGAAATCTTTCAAACATAAAAGTCTTCCAAAAAATAAATTTGTTCCATACTTTGATGGTATTATCAAACACAGTGGTATGTAAAACCAAGAAGGTCTACGCTATTCTCTGTAAAATATGCAAATCAAGACTTACTTTAAAAGTTTCTTTTTCCAAACATATTTTAATATTCGGATCAACTAGCGATAGTTTCCAAAATTTTCTTATCGAACAATGTTCAAATCAGCCTTTCTGTTCCAATATTAACCAATCGTGGTTTCTAAGAAGTTCTTGGTCCAAATCCAATAAATTTCACCAGCCCAAAAAGCATTTAATAGCCTGACCCAGCCCAAATTTGAGATTTACCTGGAAGTTTTTTACCCCGGCCTGTCCAAGGTTCAATTCTTGTCCATCTAGTTCAAATGAAGTCTGATGTACTATGTTATAATGGACACATAAGTATTTATACGCGAAGGCTGGTATATAGTAGGTTTTAGTTCGTACGACTTTCACTTTCTGGTAGTAAAAGCAATGCTAGTGTTGGCAAAATCATCCACGTGCGTTGTGCATCTGCCATCACAGTGAATGTTTTGAATGAAACTGCAAATTCCTTAATCCCAGATACAAAACATTTGCCAAAACCAAATAACTACTTTGCTTTGATTTGGTTCAATTTGATCCGTTACTTTTTCCAATCGCGACCGCAGATGTTGTTATTAAATCAGCTTACTAGCATTTGGATCTTTTTATATGTATGATACTGAAGTGAACGTAGAATATCATCTGAGACAACCTCAAGAAAATCTCAATTTCTTTTGCAGTCTTCACGTACTTGACGTCAACGTAAATCATATCATGGTTCTATAATTTAACAATTGATGGCTATGTACAGTACATTTAACTTCTCTACCAGCTACCGTGATGCCTTTACTCTTCCTCCTTAAATACTAAACGAATGAGCATAAAGAAAAAGTAATTTTTACTATGGAAAAGTCTGATTTCTTTAAATTTTACAGAAAACTTAATAAACTTGTAGTCTGGCAACAAAAATTCGGAGTCAATTTGTAAATACCCTCTTTTCAGTTACTGCAAGCACTCTAGCGCACAGAAGAATTTGACATTGTGAATTATAAACGTCCTAATTACTATCCCTAAAGGTTAACAGTACAATCTTATGGAACTTGACGCCTTTGTAAACGTTGAATTTTCATGTAAGACCTACAATCAGTCAGCTGAAAGTTTTGCAAGGACCAAAAGCTGATTTAATCTGCAGTCAGGTAAAATGAAACGTGCAAGTCTTCGAACATTCCAATTTTTAGTATATTGAATTGCTGTTGAAATTAGTCACTGCAGTTTTGACAAATAATAGCGTTGTATTGTAATTTACCTCTTTTACCATACGTTACCTATAATTAGAGCACAGTTGTCTGTTGTCTTAAATCTGTTTGTGCTTTCAGTTCAATTATACAATTTATCTTAAAAATCACAAAGTAATAATTTTATACCTACAAGATATAAGCATCACAGAAGTACTTCCACTTCAGCACTTAAGACATTGCTTAATACTTGAACGCAATTTCCAATGTAAACCTAAACCCAAGTCCATATTAGTTCGACCACTTCTGTATTTTGTGATCATTTCTCAATTCTTTGGGATTGTAAGAGTAGTTAGCTTGCAGAATCAGAAATATTTTTTCGTTTTCAATTAATTTAAAAATTACAAACTAAAGACCATCATCAAACCATCATCCTCCAAAGCAAAGACGTTCTGGATATGTATTTGTAAGAAAAAAGCTTTATTTTTAGATGCGGTTATCAGGATACATAGACATCCTTTATATTTTGAAAACGATCAAGAATAAAAGCAATGAAAGTGGCCGAACTAATACGAACTTTGGCTCGTATGTGCATTTTCTAATTCCTTGAAAATTATACTGCACTATTTAAATAATTCATTGATATAGCTTTAGAGGGGTTTATCGAATTTCTATTAACGTCGTCATTCTTAGCGAGATTTAAATGTGGAGACTATGGTAAAATATTCTTGGCCTTGCGAAATAGTGCTTCGTCTTGCATCAAGAGAATAAGAGTTTCACTTGCTCATGTGTCAGTAGCATGAAGCAAAAAAAACGAGTAAAATTTTAATATTATCGAGAAAGGTCAAGTTCTGTAAATTTTCTTTAGTGTTTAGCTATTTGTTATATTTTGGCCGAGTGCTAGTTTTAATCACGTGCGTGTGAAAGAAACAAATTCCAATTACAGTAATATACAACCCGACACATCATTACGATAGAATGTCATCTAACGATATGGTGGTACGTTACGTAGATTAGAAGTCTAACGTTTGACAAAGTGTTTGACTGGGACTAAGAGCGCAATGAATACAAAACAGTCCAGGTTGGACTCATTTTAATTCGTCAGTTGGGTTTGTTAGAATATTCTGTAATCTCCTAATACAGTTCTAATAGTCATAACGCTGCAAATATATTTCAAGCTTCCAAATTTGACTTTGTTTTATCTAAGCGTAAGGTGTCATTCCAACTTCTAGTTTCTTTATGCAGTGATGTTTCTCTTAAAAGTTCACCTTGTAACATCTATTTTATTTATTATATTTCTACCTCCAATTTGGTTTATTTTAGACGAGAATTTAAATTCTCTCTATTAAATTCTTACTTTCAGATGCATTTTATTGCTTTCCGAGTCATTAATTAATTATTTCCTTAGTGGTGCGCAAAGGCATTTTTGATGAAATGCATCAATTCTGAAATCACTAAATGCTTCACGTTTTTCAGTTTAATAACTTCTTGGTGGTTGTTTCTTATAATTTCTTATTGGATCCTCTACATTCCATCCTCTTACGTGTATATCAGAAACAGATTAGTATTATTTCTTGGAGCGAATCAACTAAATGTCCTTCATAGTGTTCCGTGGGAAACTAGGGAACCTTCTTGATCGATTGATATTCTACCTTGAGAGCAAAACTGGAATTTTTTTATGTATCTGTCAATCCATCTTATTTAAACCAGGTCACAAAATCTCGATCTGGAGCGGTTAGGAAAAGCCGATAGGTCTTAACCGCGATGAAGGAAAAATCCAAACCTGTACCTCCACGTGGCAGAAAGTGGACACCAAAAGTGGGTGACAAACACAGGTAGGGACTGAACGGCTGTCGAGATAAGCAGTCACCTCTTACTGGCCGACAGCTTCGGGTGGATAAGCTAGTAAGAGTAAAGGCACTCTTTTGCCCTTGAGATGAGAAATCACCCCTAAAGGAGGATGAATCTCAATCGATCAACTGCATAAGGATGCAGAAAGCAATGGAAAGCTACTGCATTAAAGATCCACAAGGATATTCCTAGTATAAATCATGATGGCTAAGTTTAAGGCAAAATATTCTGGAGTTTCTAGTCTTTCAATCGGATCTCCGGGAGGAACGGTTTTAAACGAAGTCAAAAAGAACAAGAAGGGTGCTCAAATCAGAGTTAGAACATAGACTGTGAGAAGCTTATACCAAACTGGAAAACTATATAATGTGATTAAAGAAATGGAGCGTATGGATCTTGATATCTTAGATATCTCTGATGTTCAGTGGAAAGGCAAGGGCGACCTCCAGATAACCAACGGACATATGTATTACTCCTGCGCTGAGGATATGGAACATAGATACAGAGTAGCGTTCATAATAACAAAAGAAATCAAAACCAAAGTCCTAAATGTAGTGCAACTCTCAGAACGAATAGTTTTTCTACAGCTCAGGGCTCAAAGGAAGAACATCAATTTATTCCAAATCTATGTGCCTAGAAGGGACAAATAAAAGACTTCTACCACCACTAGAAGAGATGTGACATTAATCTTAAGTGATTTAAACGCGAAGGTCGGTGAAGGCACAGTAGATCGTATAGTAGGAAACTATGGCTTGGGAAACTGAAATGAAAGAGGGCAAAGATTAATCGAATTCTCTAAACTTAAGTACATGGTGATAAGCAACACATGGTTTAAACTTCCGAAAAGACGAATACATCACCTAGGCACACAGAACAGGGAATTGTAAGAAACCAGATCGACTATATCTTAATAAACCGCAGATATAAAAACTCAATTCTTTCCGTCAAGGCATATCTAGGAATTTAGATCATAACCCCCTTATTGCAAAGTTAAGAATAAAGTAAAGAAAGATCAAAGCAAAAGTAAAAGATGAAAGATTGAATATAAGAAAGCTGAAAGAGGAAGCGATTAAAGATACAGTAAAGAAAGACACTAGAGAAAACATAAAGAATGCCATCGAACTCAATAAACAAGAAAGAGATGTAAATAAACAGTGGGAAAATATTAAATCTTCTCTTTTGACTCCAGCTCAAGTCAAACTGAAAAACGATAAGCAAACTCCTAAAAAAAAAGAATGGATGACAGATGAGATTCTTGACAAGACAACAAAAAGGACACAACACTCAAAACTATAGAGAAATTCATAGTCATAAAGAGAAAGATAAGAGAGGCAAAGGAGAGATATATGGAGCAAAACTGCAGAGAAATCGAAGATTTAGCTGCTCGCTATGACAACTTCAATCTCCACAAAAAGATCAAGGAAGTGACAGGTTTGGGAAGGAAAAGACAGCATGGCATAATTAAGGATAAAGATGGTAACATAATAATAGACCTTCCAGATATGGGGAAAATACATAAAGGAATTATTTTGTAATACCAGAACTGAGAAGGACAACATTAATACAACGAAAATGGCAGACGAACTCAGAATTACCAGCCAGAAATTCCTGTAGAGCTTATTAAATTAATTGAGGGAGATCATATTCAAATACTTGTTGACTTATTTAATAATACTATATACAGAACAGACGTCATACCAAAAGAGTGACTGACTTTTGTAGTTTTGCCAAAGAGTGTAAATGCTAGAGAATGCTCGGAATATCGAACTATAAGTCTGATGAGCCATACCCTAAAACTATTTTTAAAAATAATTCATTACAGAATATATCAACACTCGAAGAAAATATCAGCGAAACACAATTTGGATTTCGAAATGGTATGGGCACAAGAGAGAGATTATTTGCTTTAAATGTAATGATACAAAGATGTGAAAATATGAACGTAAACGTACACCTGTGCTTCATTAGTTATGAAAAAGCCTTCGACAAAGTACGCCACAGGCACCTTAGAACACTCCTCAGAAAGAAGGGAGTCGACCCTCGAATCGTAAATATAATTGAAAATCTGTACTGGAAACAAAAAGCGACAGTAGAAATAGAAAATGAAGAATCTAAAGAAATAGATATTTGCAGAGGGGTTCGACAAGGATGTATCTTGTCGGCCATGTTATTTAACGTATACTCAGAAGAGATATTTCGTCAAGCCTCGGATAATATAACAACTGGAGTAATAATACATGGGAAAACGATAAATAACTGTAGATATACCAACGATACGATAATGATAGCTACAAAAGAAAAGACCTGCAGATGATGCTAAAGCAAATCAATACATACAGTGAAGAAAGCGGCCTGAAAATAAACTTCAAAAAGACCAAACACATGGTGATCCGTAGGAGACTAAAACTTATACAAAGACAATGATGAATAACACATTAATTGAAAGAGTTAGCAAGTATCAGTATTTAGGAACAATAGTAAATGAAGAGAATGATCATACAGCCGTAATAAATAGAAAAATAGAGATAGCTCGATCAGCATTTGTTAAAATGAAAAATTCGTTAATAGATAAATCCCTGAACATAGACCTGAGAGTGAGGATGGTTCGATGCTATATCTTCTGAACAGTATTGTATGGCACAGAAGCCTGGACACTGAAGAAAAAAACGAAAATCAAGAAAATAGATGCCTTTGAGCTTTGGCTGTATAGACGCATGCTATGGGTACCCTGGACGGATCGAGTAACCAACTATACAGTCTTGCAGAAAATGGGAAAAAAAGAACTTGTTTATACCATCCAAAAGAGAAAATTAGAATATCTTGGTCACATTATGCGAGGTCCACGATACAAAATACTTCGCTTAATAATACAAGGAAAAATCCAGGTGAAGAGAGGTGTAGGAAGGAGAAGAATTTCATGGCTGAAAAATCTTCGCGACTGGTTTCGCTTTATCTCAGCAGAGTTGTTTGGAGCTGCAATATCCAAAATCCGAATAGCTATCATGATTGCCAATTGCCGGTCGGAGACGGCACGATGAGAGGAAGAAGGTTTTAAATGTTGTTGGAACTAATTGAGCAGAATGTCCTGGAATCCTTAAATCATGAACTATATGTGGACAGTACATGATACTATATTCATGTAGTTTTTTCATTACGTTCGATGGTTTGTCGCTGGTCAGTCAATAAAAGAAACAGTGGTGTGTTACCTTATGCAATATGACGAGATCAGGTTGAGTTTTCAATATGTGTTCGATGTTGTAATACTTTGAATATTCAAGCTACAATTATTACTATAATGGCAAACATAAGCCAAGATTATTTACAAATTCTGTTTGGGGGGGAGGGAGCTGTGTTCTTATTTTTTAAACACAAAGTAATGGATAAAAATAGAATAATCGGTTTTGGTGCGATCATGGGCCATTTAGTTCTGAACTGGATTGGGAAAAATGATATCATCGCAGAAAAATCAAAATGGTTTTACTTAAAATTTAATAATTTGTTACTTATTATTTTTAGATTTCTGCTTGGTGTTCTGGAGTACCTTTCAGATATTTAGTGATCAAGCTTTGTAAAACTCGGTTGAGTTTATTTGAAGAAATATTGATTTTGATTTAAAGCCGAATGGTAAGGAAATTTGGCGATGAATAAGTGTAATTATTAGAAAAAGGTTGCAAAAGTAAGATCCAAAACTAAAGAGCCTTTGTAAGTCTTGATATCAAGAGTCTTGGTCTTGGTTATTTGACGAGTTTTGGTCTTGATCTTTTTAGGACCAAATCAAAAACCAAGACCTCATTTTAAAGTTGGAACTTCGTTGCTTAAGTTGCACAAATCCCAATTGGGTTTCAGACATGTAAATCGCTAGGTAATTTAGTTTCTTTCTTTGTCTTGAGAACATGTTCATGTTAAAAATATTGTTACATCAGTTTAGTACTATTTTATTAATATAATAATAAATTTGCTAGAAAATGGGGTGGTAACAGGCAAAGACTTTGAACTTTGTCAAAATACGAAAAGAATATTACTTTGTTTCGATATTGATAAATAACAAAACACTGTCAAATATATCTAAAGTTCTGTAAAAAACTTAAAATACTTATCTGTGGGAATCCAAACGAAATATTTAAAAAGCACAATGTAAATAATGAATCGGATCAACAATCCTTATAGTCACAAATGCAATCCTCAAAAGAAAAAAAACAGAGCGTATTCTTTGTTGAATCCATTGCTTTCGCAACCTTAAGAAGATTTGGTGTGTCTTTTTAGCTTTTTGTACGTACTATCAGTAACTTTTCAACCGTCGCCGTCGGTCGGCGTTCTGAACGTCTTTTAATAGGAATGGTGCAAGAACAAAGAATTTCTAAACTTTACTTAAAGAAGTATTCAGTAAACTTCAGTAAGTAATTTCAAGAATTCAAAATTGTTTTATAAATTAAGACAGCGAAAGATATAAAAAAATGAAGAGCTTGGGGTCGAATGCAAAGAGAAGTGTTACAAAAGCGATCGCATTCAACCAATGCTTGACCATTCGTTCATGTTTATGAACTTGATCAAAGTTATCTCCGTCTGAAATGCACTAATTGATAAACAATGCGGGCTTCAATTTGTTAAGAAAGATACACAACCGATAAGGAATGGGACCATAATAGCAATGCATTAATTAACAGAGCAAAGTTATCTAGAGAATATTATAACAGTAAGGGGTTATCATTATCGCATTTTAGTTGCCATTTCCCTGAATCCCTCAACGAGAACTAAATATCTCTTTTATAATAAAACAATGAAGTTCATATGAGTGAGAAAATGTAAATGTGTGTTGAGCATTTTAGTCAACATTATAAAATGAAAAGGAAGGAGTACTGAAAATAGAGAACAATACTGTACACGCGAGGGAGAGGTTTTTAACAAAATCCATTAGAGACTTCAAAGTAGAGATCCGTATTTTGCTTTCGGCTGTTAAATTTACATTAAACTCGTTTTGTTTATTAGATGTTTGGCTTTTATTGTCTTATTTTTCATTTTTGATGTATTTATTTGGCTTTATTAAGAATTTACATTAAACAATTTATTAAGATTTTACGCTTTATACACAAATTTAATCTAATTTGACAGAAATGAGCGTTCTAACGAATAATAAACTTTCATAACCTCAAATCTCGATTTAAATACAAATACGTATCTCGAAAATAAATTTGATCATTCATTGCTGAATGAATCACTAGTACTTATTTATAGTACATACGTTCCACTCTAAGAGCGTGATTCTTTCAAGCAAATTAAATACGCTTGATGCGGTGGAGATTTCGTGAGGACGACGGTTTATGAACAGCTCTTTCGTCAATATCGTTCAAGCATTCATCATTTTTGATTCCTTCCCTGCACACGTCGTATCCAGCCAATTTCATCAGGGCCATGTTGAATTCTCTCCAACGTGCGTTCATCTTATACTCCATTTGAACGAATCCCCTGCTCACTGCCATACGAACCTTGAGAAACTCTCTGTTGATCATTTCCGCAAGTTGCTCAATCGTATCCTTCGTGACATCCTGCAGTTCTTTTCTTAATTTAACGATGCTTTCATCCTGGTCTGTAAGTGTGCCCGATGTTCCAATATTCTCAGGTGAGTTTAAAGGAAGTTTCTTTATCCAGTTTGAAATAGCGTCGCTTTTATCCGTATCGAAGCCGTTTGCAATATCCTCTGTATATGGCCGATTCAAAGGTGATCGTATTGGATTGCAAGGTGGAACTGAAAATTTATTTAAAATATTAGGACTTCCTGATGTCCTATTTACATTGCCTATATCCCCATTACTGGAGCATTTCCTTGGCGATTGCATACTCGGTGATTTATGCTCAGGATGTGTTGTATTTGCACATTCGAGTTCAATCGTTAATTTATTACCAGCATCGCCTCGATTTGAAATTGTTGGATTATTACCTTGCAAATTCTCTAAGTAAGCAGTAAGTTCAGCTGTTTGAATTTGCCATTCCGATTCCGTATCAGCCGTTATACTGTTTACAGTTGAATTTCGACGAGATGATAAGCCTACGGATTCAGAAACACCAATACAAGTTCGTGGTGCATTATAAACCACTGTTGTTACGTTTGATTTAAGACTTTCGTTTTGAAGAACTTCGCAAGAATCACATGCAGGATCTTCAGTAACATTAAAGTTTTGAAATGCAATTCTTCCAATTGCTTTAGGGTGATGCGCCACAATTGTACGCACTGGGTGTGTAATTTGTCTTTTATCATAACAAAATAATTTCCCATCTATGCTAGCAACTGCAATTATATCACTTGCGGGCATAAATTCCACTGCGGATAATTGTTGGTCAGCTTTACAACAAAATATGGATTCTTTAGTTCTCAAATCATAACCTACAAACCTCTCATCTAATCCTACTGACGCCATAGTATTATCACAAGAAAACGATAAGTCTGTTACAGAACCGCTATGAGATTTATTCAAAAATTTCGTATTACCCGTACTGGAATCCCACACTACCACTGTACCTTCTGCACTGGCAGCTGCTAATAAATTTGGTAATTTGGAATGGCAGTTCATTGCAGTAAGACTATTAGCATTAGGAACATAAAATGTAGCACACACATTATTTCTGGAATTATAAAGTACAATTTGCCCATTTTTACATCCAGCCGCAAGCGTAGTGTCCTTTGCACCGTACTGTAAATATTTAACTCCGCACGGTAGAGCGGGCAATTTTTCTGTTACCAACTTTCTGTTCAAATCGTAGATCATCACCAAACCATTTTCAGTACCAAGAGCTATACGTTTCTGAATATTTCTCGAAAACGTTGCCGCTAATACCTGAGGCAAATCGACCACGTGGTAAGTTTGAATTGAAGTATCAATAATGGAAATCACTATAGGCGGACCCAAGGATGGAACTGTAGTGATCAAAAGTTCACCTTCACTGCACCATGATATGGATGGAATATAAAAACCTGCTTCGGGAATTTGATATGCACCTTGATAATCACCGGAGGGCCACTTATGAAATTTTATTTCAGTTCCGCAAGATGCTAACAACATTTTTAGCAATTTAATGGGGAAGCGAATGCGCGCGACATGAAATTTTGAAAAATTGTTAATTGACACTAGTGTTGACACTTTGACAGTATTGACTGCAAATCTTGGCAGATACGATGTAAAAGATATTAGTGCACTTTTGTTTTTACTTTCGGTCACCCATGAAACTAGTTCTTATGTGTGCTTTTATTCTTAATACTTTTTTTGATGTGCATTCCAATTTTCCTACATCCTATGTGTCTACTCAGACTGCGCGCAAGAAAACGCTTCATACTGCAGCGTCTAGACGACTAGAAGAAAGCAAGAATTTTGATACAATTTGCAAAAAATCCTTCTATCTCTGTATCTTTCATTTGCAGTGAGTAATGCTGTCTTCCGTTCAAAAAACCAAAATAACAAGTTTTCTTACGAAACATCCTGTATAATTTTCGTTGCCATTTTCGACTCGTCATTCATCACCAATAAATAATCGAACAGTGGGCCGTCATATGTACTAGATTCGGCAAAAACACTTCCTAATCAATTTTTGCAGTTTCTTCTTCGGATTAGTCTTCTATAAACAAGTTCATCCAGCTACATTTAATTGTGTGAAAACGTACGAGTTCTCCGGATTTTCTCAAATTGACAATACCTAAATTTAGCCGTTTTCGAAGTATTCTGAGCTTTCTTGCAGTTATTAGTCCAACTAGATGAACGCAAGAGACTTTGCAAAAGAAACAGCGTTCTTTGACCAACTAAAATGGTTCAAAGGTGGACGACATCAATTTTCCGAAATATAGTGATGAAAAAACAATCTAATACGGCTCATATGTCGAGTTACTAAATAGTATTCACGATCAATAGTCCCGTCTCGTTGGGACGTTTTGTTCCAGAGATATGCCGGAAGAAGACGCTTCATCCGAGTTACAGAACTGGGAATGAAAATCAAACGTGGACCAAACCATACCCTGCACCAACCTCTGTAAGAAACTTCGTCCCGACACAAATTTAAATCTCGCAGCAAGCGGTGAATATTTGGTATTTTTCAAAATTGGCCAGTCTTTTCCTTTGCATAGGAAAATCTCAGGAAAGTTCCCTATTTACGAATCCGCGAAGACGGCCTACTTTTGTCTTTCCTTTATCAAGGAAAGAATTTTTATAGTTGGGTTTTTACAATTTCGTCGTAACCTCTAACGGTAAAACTTTAAAAGATAAGAGACCTGGTTTCATTCCTAAATAGAACAAAACCCCTCGATCCCACTTCGATTTCTTTTGCAAATCCAATCAGGAGTTCTACTAACGGACGCCAATAGATTAGAATTTGATCAAATGTGGATAGATAGAAAGTTTGATGCATAAGCATAATATGGTAAGAATCCAACCAGAGCAGAACCTCCAGAATCTCAAGATACAAAGAAACTAAATCTGATTTTGGTTGTATTTGACTGGCTCGTTCTCCATTACAGTGGAAATGAAAAATCTTTTGAAAGATTCCCAGAAATGGTACAAAAAATCATAACATTTCTAAATCCATATAGGATAAGTGGTCTTGAACTGTCTCAAAAAATGAAAACAAGATTTAGATTACGTAAGCAAAATAGACACCAAGTCTTTTAACACTAAGAGTCTCGATGTTACTTTTGTCTTGAACTTTTCTCTAGCTAGACCAAAACGAATGCCGAAGCATACAGACTATGACAAAACTTGGGCCAATGAAGGTATTGATCTTGATCTTGGTCTTCCAACCAAGAGATGGTCTTCATGTTTCTCACATTTATTTTAAAATTCTTTAGAGGTTGTTAACATCTGGTGCACTATATGGGGTAACTCCTGTAGAATGGGTGCAAGATTCTGTGTTTGAAGAGTGGTTTTTGGCTTTTAACCAATGGTGACTCGATGGACTTACGTATTGTGTGGTATGATGGCAGATGAGATCATCATAAGCAACTCTTGCTTAGGTATCTAACTGACTGACTGACTCGCTCAATAAAGGTTCTTATGCCTTTTCTGTAGAACTGCAAAAGGTAGAAAGCTTTTGGACTAGAAATTTCTGTCGCGATACCGACTATTTAAATACATAACTCAATATGCTAGTAGGTTCAAGATTCTCTCTCTCAGCGACCAAGTTGTCAAAAACAAATGATCATGTAAAGGTTTTGGTTGTTCAACTACACAAATTGGTCAATAGAAAAGTCACAAAAGATTGTGATTTCCAAATTCTAATTCTTTTTTGTTACAAAAAATGAATGATGGAAGTTCCATTCAGAAACGAACAATGTGGTAAGTTTTCTACTGAATTCTGTTTCTTTGAAAATTAAATTCATTTTGCCGATGTTACTAAATTATTATTATTATTATTATTGTAATATAATTGTATATTGTAATAAATGTAAACTATTGGCCTCTACTTGTTTCAAAAGTGCTACTAGAAGGAACGCTAGGACGGTTCTGCAATTCTCAACAGCTATGTCAAAATTTTGAAGTCGTAGAATTTAAGATATCAGTCCTTGGTTCAACTTGATATGCTCGACATTACACCGATTCTTCTTTTTTTACTGCTAGCCATAGCTTCAAGAGCACCAGTTGCTGTTTTCAGGTTGTACAGCTCACCAACCTCGATGTGTCTCTCGTACAAATTACAGGTCTACATTTCTTTTGATATTATCCCTATCTCATAATTGGATTTTCTGGATTGCGTCTTTAGCTTCAGAATCAGTTATGATTTTGCTACACCAACTACATGACTACCTGTAATACTTAGGTGGGTTGGTAATTTTGGTATTAGGACTTCAGGATTGCAATTATGAGTCCAAAAATTTGGCAGCGTAAGTTTTCGCATCATAGTAGATTCTGGTAGGAATAAAAAATGAAATCAGTTCTCATATTCAATTTATGCAGTTTTAACAACTTTTGATGGCCTCCCGATAGTCTTCAAGAGAGGCCAATGACTTTGATGAGTCTTAGAGATCAATCCAGATTTTTTATGTTACTTTTTCCTCTTATGATTTTGGTAGTCCTTTGTTTTATGAAACTGACTGAAAACCACTTGCTTTTGAGGAAAACTCCAGTGTGAAATTCTAGGCTGGCATTTTTCAAACTTCTCTGAATCGCAGGACACTTCGACAATGAAGTTCTACAGGAATTCCAGCTACGAAATTCAGATAGATAATACATGAGAGCTTGATAAGACTTGTAATAGTATTTTTGAACGCACACTGATAAAATCCATAATTTTAAACACTTTTGTAAATATTTCTACTTCTCAGTGAAAACATAAATTGGTAATTTTACAGTTGTTTGCATTAAAGATCTTAATTTTCATTTATGCACATGCAGTTACATTGCATAACTGAAACTATATAGGAGAGAAACTAGATCAAAACCATTAAAATTCGACGTAAAAGATTGGGGTATATAAATAGTTTAAGAAACTCTGGTCAAAAAGTGCCATGAAACCTACCAGATTTGCTTGCAAAAATTATTTCCTCTAATTCTTACGTTGAAATTATTAATTACTACTTTAACGTCGCCACTTTGTCTAATACCCTGTAACTGTCGTTTTTCATTCTTGAAAATCACGAAAACGTTCCTACATTTTTTATTTCGGGGATCCCTGTTAAAAATGTACAACCTTCACAGTTTTAATCCCTTTACTTTTTAACTTTCCGCTTTCCGCGTACAACTTTAGTTTTCCAATCAGTTAAAAAATAAAAAATTGCTGTTTTGTCTTCAGAGAAAACTCGTTTGATCAAGAGAAACTATTCTAAAAAAGTTAATGTGTCTGTTTTTCTTAGAAGAAACGGTCGTATTTTAAAATGGATTTCAATAGCTACTAAACATTTTAGTATCTCCACAAACTTTTAGAGAGATTGTAAATTAATGAGTACGTAAACGCAAACAATAAAAGCTTTCGCTTCAATTCTGTAACGTTAGCTTTCGCAGACAGTTCATAACGGGATTATTTGGTGGCTTTGCATGAAATGCTTGTTAAATGGCGGCAGAGGATAGGGGCGCAACTGGACCGTATGCTATACGTAGTTCCCTTTCAATTAAATAAAGCCCGTCTAAAATCCTCACACCGCGAACAGCATCCTCTTTTATTGAAAAATGTATTCACAGAAATCTCGGCTCCGCTTTCCGCTAGAAAATGGCGTAGCTACTGCGACAATTCTGCAATTCAGTTCTGTACAGCTGCGATGTCAGTGGACTTATATCGCGCTATAAAACAAACTATACGTCGCTTTCTCCAATTTATAATTTACGATCTCTAGCACGCTAGACAAGGATAACATCACACATCGTGCGACACAATTGTTAGAAATGAAACGCGTCTATCACTACACCCTTTTGGTGCTAATAAACCGGGGTCGTGTTGACATGAAGCTTGGCTATATGTCGATAACACCAATAACATTGCTTTAGGACGTCAGATTGTCAAACAACGAGGTACTTCTCGTTTTTTCCGCTTTTTCGGCCAATTTTTCTGTACGAAAATAGATCGCATTAATTTCTCACCCGCTTATAAAGCGATTTTTAATGGTTTCAGCGAAAAATATTTAATCCTACGAACCCGTCAAAATTTATCAGGAAAACTTAGATAAAGCTGCAGAAGCGATTTAATTAAGGAAAAAGGAAATAAACTTCGTTGGCTGCTTGGGCGCACACGAAAAGCGAATAAACAGGCAAAAAGTAAGCCTTACAAAGCTCTAACCTCCTCTTTTAAGATTGTTTCTGAGAGCCTTATTGTTTTTCTAGTAGATACTACATCAACAATATCGAAAGTCGAGGGAAATTATGTTTTAGAAAAAACAATATTTGTTTTACTTCGTTCTTGAAAGAAATAATATTTATTAGCGGTAATTTGATTGACTTGTAACCATTTATTTTTTGATAGGATTGCATTTTACAGTTAGTGCAATAAAAATATTGGGTACAGTAATATAATGTAATTGGAGTGGTAGTATGATGACCAACCTTTCCCCATTAAAGTTGGTCAAAAAAATTAAGTACGACTTGGATCGTTAGAAATGTATTATTGACCTAGGGTTGACCGACCTACAATTGCAAAAAATAACATTCACAAATTGAATTTTTGGGTTTTTCTTTAATGCGTATGAAAGAGGAAAATAAATAACATGTAAGTTTACTTAAATTTTTGATAAGTTTATGGTTTAACATTTCATATTTATTACTTCCACGAAATTCTCCGTGCAAAAAATGACCTCGTCTAACAAAGTTTAACTTCATATTGCAGACGAATCTTAAAACTCAACGTGCCGTTACTCGTAACGTTTATTGTGTTACGGTCTAATTTTGTGTCGACACGACAATGCCATAAAAGGCGCCTCTAGTACAGTGGTACGTTTATACACATGCAAATGTGCAATGAAATATAGTGGAAGGAGGAAGTCGATTTAGAGGTTATATGTTATAAATAGAGGGCGTACGTGGTACAGCTGAAATCGCTGATTATTTCGATCAATTTATAGACAGACATATGCAATCCAGTACTTGGCGGTTTCCGAAAATGATCCAATTCAATTAACTTTATTATTCTACGACTAACACGAAGACAACTTAAAATAAACATTTAGTAACAAACAAAGCAAAAAGTTTTTCCACATTTACATTAGTCTCGCATTAATCCTCTTGCGAATGAGTCACAAGCAGCCCTTGGTTGAAAAATGCATTCGCACACATGTTCCTATATATAATATAAACTTTATTTAGGGTCATGCTGCGCTATTATTTCTGACCAAATTGCAAATACGGGACTATTAATAAATAAATAAACAGGGAGGGTGTATTATATTTGCGCGGTAGTTCTCAGCGGACGTTTATAGATCAAAAACTAATCGATAAGAGTGATTTTACGATCGGCACACTAAAACGTAATTCAACATCCAGCAGCGCCTCTGGGAGACTTGCGACTCTGCTCAGCATTCAAATGCAATTTATAGTCGCATAATGAAATTCCTCTCATGCTAGAATACCGTTGCGCCTCCTAAACTATTTCAGTTTGATAATTATACCGAGGCTTTTGTCTGTTTCTGTAAGTTTTCATATTTTACTAACGCGCAATTTGCTTTTGTTGCAATCAAAAGAATGAATTACAATTTAGCGTGTGACGTTCGGAAGTTTGACGTCGAATTCAATTATTCTATTTTTTGAATCATTTCGTTCGACAAAGTCGAACTGAAAATATCTCTTATACAAACGCCCACTCTTCGTTAAATTTAATTATTGATGATCAAATTAATGAGATTATAGTAGGTACATTTGGAGAAATGAAATTTTTATCTGTGATACAATCATGACTTTACGAGAGGATTTAAAAAATTCTTCCGTAATAGGTATCCTTTTATGGAAATTAATGCAGTGGACATTTCAAATTAGTAACAAACAGCTCGTTATTCATACTCATGTCAACTGGAAGAACGATACGGCAGTAATATTATCTTAACTTAGAACACAAGGCGAATTCAAAAAGTTCTACACTCTTTTGGGTAAAAGAATGAAACTGACTTCAAGCAGTCAAGTGGAAGCAGTGAAGTTCACTTACATTAGTTTGGTATTGTAAATGCAGTTACTCTCTTTCAAGACCTCTTCCCCCATATTTCAGGAATTAAAAAACTAAAAAGAAATAAAAAATAAACTTTATTTGGTGCCCGAGACTTCTAAAACTTAATTCCGCAAAAAACACAGCATTACTTCCATGAACGCCATTACATTGATAAGTTCAAACTCTTGAAGCATTCACGCTTATTTCCCTGACCTAAGCTGCTAATGACTCTAATTAATTCTCACGACTAGAACAAAACCCCAGAGACACCATATTCAGTAATGACGATACTGTAAAGATGGTATAAGGTATCTGTCGTTTGATTACAGAAAGTGAATTGAACCTACAACTATTTCCTCGTTTACTTCAGAGAATGGAACTTTTGCCTTAAAAATTGAGACAAGCTGGCTTCTAAACGTATTATACAATAGAATTCTGTTTTTTTTGTATTTAAAAAAAGAAAGTCAACCTATTGAGCTAAGTTGAACTAAGTTAATTAGGAGTATTGCTTCACAGAACGGCCCAAAATGAAAAATTACACGCAATCTCTATTTTTCATTATTAGTATCAAGTCGAGGTTATTTACTCAAAACTAAGAATAGCTCAATCATGAATCAAGGTTTATTCTACTTGTAGCTGCATTCTTCACGACGTTGCCTTGCTTTGCAGGAGGTATCTGAAAAGGTCTCAAAAAGATTTCTTTTTCCTACAGATTATCAGCCTATCCTTTGAAGAAGAAAAATGGGCAGTGTAAAACTGCATTGTTTGAGAAATAGCCTTGTGCTCTAGCAAAATAGTGCTTTGATATATCAAAACACAAAGAAACTAGATCAAAAAAGGTTTAATAAGGTTCGTTTCTTCTACCACATAAGGAATATACAGAATATACAAAAGAATAAGATTCCATTTCTCTCTATCATAATCAAATCCTTATAAGACCAGCATTAAGTAGAATATTGAACGTCGGATAGAAATAAGAAATAACAAATGTGGAAAATGAAAGACATACCAATATAAACTGCAATGAAGAAACATCAAGCATTGATCGAATAGGCGTTATGGTCTAAAGCAAAGAGAAGTAAAGCAGAATAGTAAGGTGCTCAAATTATTGTTTTATATTTAGCAGAAGAAATGATATGACAAGTGTCCTGTAGTACTAGAGAGTACACTCCAAAGAAAGTTTTAACAATGGGAAATAGGATTTTAAAGAAAGGAAGACCGTTGTCGTCATCTTTGTTTGGCCTTCCAATGCTTGTTCTTTTTTTTATTTTTCCACTCTGTTTACATGGTGTTGACATTCTCCTCTATAGATTCGCATAGTATCCAGTACTGTTCGGATGTCATCTGTGGTTGCTTGTTGCTGCTTACATACGTATGGGAGTCCGTGGTCACCCGGAGCAACACGCTCCTTCCCTTTCTAATGCTGCTCAATGGACTTCCATGCTCTGGGGAGGAGCTGGATGTATCACACCTCGCTCTTCTAGAGTTATGTTTACTGCAGTTCACAAAGTCCTTTGCCCTAACAGTGTGTGCTAGTTCGCCTCTATGAATGACATCAGTGTGCTAAACAAACCAATCCATACATCCAACATCACACTATCCGTCTGCACAATCAGCTGGCATGGCTACAGCAAATACAGATAATTGGCACCCACAACGATGCCGGAAGGAACCGGAAAACAACCTTAAATATGTTGTTTCTTCTCAATTTTTCTACAGGTTTTGTTTTGAGGTTCAACATTGAGAGTAGGTTTTACTTCCTGGTCTTTTATTCTGTGAGTTTTTCGGATTCCTCTTACTATTTTCAGGTACCTAATTCTGTTTTTCTTAAACTATCCAAAATTTTTTTTGTGATGTAACACAGGAAGGAAAGTGATTAGTAGAACTAACAAAAAATTTAACTGCAATAAGAACAATAAAACAACATGTCTAACAATAGCCAAAATCAAGAAGATATAGAGACATCCACTGAAGTATCCAAAAACACTTCTAAAAGGACTAATACTCATTTTACATAATAGTCAAAACCTTATCACAATGGACGCGCGACTAACTGTAATTCAAATTAAGTAGATGGGAGTTAACATTAATAACGACTGTTCTTTCAAGGTTTTCTTCAGTGTTCGTCTGGAAGTTTAAAAACTGTGAGTATTCAAAACTGAAAGTAGCCAGCGCGCGTCGCTGAATGTTATTTTATCTACATAGAAACGAAGCAAAAACATTTAGCAATAGTAGCTTAAGTAAATCAGCACGTAGCTCTGATGAATAATGTGAGCAGCAAGGCGCGAACTTCCTGCAACTTGACTTCAGTTCTCTGCTCATCGCTATTAGATAGCAGGGCCGTAGCTATGGGTAGGCAGAGTGGGCAAGGGGCGTCATAAGAGCTGTAGGGAAAAATGCAATTTCTTCGTACTAAAAGAAATGCAACTAAATACGAGACAATTATAAAAATAATTCGTCAGTTCAAAACTATCTGTTCTCTACAATTTTGTGCATTTTTAAACAACAAATGGGTAGTAGCAGTACGAAGTGAATTTTTATTAAATTTATGACTGACACGAGCATACTCACTAGGTTTTAATGGTCAACAAATGTTTAGAATTCTCGAATTTTAAGAAAAGAAATAAAAAATGGTGTAAGAGGTAAGTTGGAAACGAGATAAAGACTCTCTTGGACTTTTGATAACAAAAGGGCCTGTACGTGGAGATCACTTAGAGCGCTATCCTATTTATGACAAAGAACAAACAGTTTTCAAAAAAATCTTTCTACAGAATTTTATCAAATGGAAATAGTATTAACAGGAATTGGATTTTTTACTGTGTAGAACGCGAATCAGTTTATTGTTTTACTTGTTTCTTGTTTGGATTAAGCAGTACCCAATTCTCTATGCCGGAAACAGGATTTGGCGACCGGCATAACATTGGTGCCAGAATAAAACAAAGAAGAAATATTCTAAAATGTATTTTGGATGCAATTTTGTTTTGCATAAGAAACAATGAGGCATTGCGAGGATCCGTTGAAAAAATTGGACACATAAATTCCAGAAAACTTTTACAAACAATAGAGCTGCTACGCCATTGTGACCCTATCATTAAACATCACATGGACTCAGAAAACAAATCAGCAAAATACTTCTTACCACAAATTCAAAACGAACTTATTGCAATAGTTGGAATTGCTGTCAAAAACCGAACTAAAACGTGCCAAGTATTTCACTGTCATTTTCGATACAATTCCTGACGTATCTTATACAGAATAATTTTCATTTATTATTAGATATGTAGAAAAGAATAAGGATGCGTGCACGATTGAAGAGCAATTTTGGGAATTTTTAGAAATAAAGGAAAAGACTGGTTATGCTGTGGCTAATATCCTCGAAAAAGAGTTAGCAGTCTTGGGTCTTGATAATCAAAATATGAGGGGCCAGGCCTACCCTAATCGCGCCAATATGGCTGGGTGGTATCAGGGTATTTAGGCTAGAATATTATTAGAATATTGTCCCATGTTCAGTACGCAGTTTCAATTAAGTGACGTTACATAGTGCCTCAGCTAACTATGACATAATCACCTTTTTTTGGAACAGTTCAAAACCTTCTTAATATTTTGGTGCACTCTGCAATCAGATGGGATAAGCTTAAATGTACGTTAAAATTAACATTTAAAAGGATTTAGTGACATGAGGTGGTCTTCGAGAACATTAGCCCTAAGAGCAGTGATCACTCGATTCAAAGATCTTCTAGCATTTCTGCAATCAATAACTGATCCAGCCATTTACTCTGAGGCGAAAAATTTCGAATTTCTGATTCCTTTGGTTATTTGGTGTTCTTTTGCTACAAACGAAGAATGTGACAGTTGATATAATGTGCAAATATATCAAAGGATTACTGAAAGAAATGAAGAATTACAGAAACGATTGTTTTGCTAAACCTGAGAGAGCTGCTAAGGATATATGCTAGAATTGTGATATTCCCATAAAACTCAAAGAAATGAGCAAAAGGAAAATCAGAAGAATCCTGTCCTAAGAGTTTGGAACTGACTCTAATTTGACTCCAGATGTAAAACAAAGGCAAATAATACTCTACGTTTTGGATTCCATAACTTCCCAATTATGTGATCGTTACGAAAAGTTAAATGAACTCTGAGCTGATCTTGAGTTTTTATATGGTGCGTCATTTTTAAAGATGAGCCTCAGCGACATAGAAAAGTATATTAAAGCATTTGTGCATAAAATATCCGAGTTTCTGCAAGAAGCTAAAAGTTTCAGAATCCAGGTCCAGGAATTTAGTATTGCGTTGTTTTTTCTGCTTTTTTATTGTTCGGATTCTAAATTTATTTGCGGTTTTTTGTTAGTTTGATATGTAGCTAGTTAATTAATTAATAGTAAAATTGTAAAACATGCGATTAGGAAATGGCGAATTTATTTTTAAATAAAACGTCATACAGTAAAATAGTATTTTTCCCTATATTAGTGCATTATGAGAACTGTCAGAATCGCAGAGGTGTTACTCAAATGCTCTTTACTAACTCGGGCAACGATAATCACTTCAACACTGTGACTCGCATTAAATATTTTATGGAAAAAGTCACTGAAGTCAAAATGAGAAATTCATGAAGCTTCATGAAATTGGCGTTTTGGTCATCCACAGATTATGACTTGCTTTTATTCCAAAGAATAGTACGTACAAGAGAAGCGTTAGACAAGAACAATATTCAAATCCTGATTTTGAAAATAAAAATTAGATGAATATAATATACAGGGTGAATCGTCATTACTCTTTTTAATGGAGGAATGTAAAAATCAAACAAATAGCAATTACAAGCAAAGAAAATCCTCATTCTATTCAATCGACATGTTTTAATTTTTGTTATTATGATCTATTTATTTTATTTCTTTATAAATTGACAAAACGGAGCGAATAGTTATAAATTATAATGAAGCGATAACAACTTAAAGGTTCATTTATATTTCAGCTTTAATTATATGAAATCAGCAAATGTTTTATCTTTAAAAAAAGGAATGTTCTTGATCATACTTTACTTGTTATTCATCGGTAAGCGCTTTTTGCCATAATTAAACTATTTCCGGACTCATTTTGAATCATTTGATAAGATATCCTTAAACCTTAAAAAAGCTATTTCTGCGTTGCTAATTTTGAAGCAACAAAGTGACAAAGTAGCACCTCTTTAAAATAGAATCAGTGAGTAATGAAGCTGAATCTTCCAGTTTACAAAATTAATTTGCACAGCAATTTTTTTACGAAGCACTTTAATCTTCATTAAAACAACTCACCAGTTAAAGATTTTCATTTTTTTTCTCTTGTCGCAAATTAGCCTTGAGTAAACACACCATACAGGAAAGCATGCAATATTGTCAGTATGTATTGAAAAACTGTCTTCAACAACTTGAACTACATCGATGCGTCATGGCTTATTTCCTGTGCGCGAACATTCTTCAGAAACACTTGCCTGCGGTTGGAACTTCATTCATTCATCATTATCTAAACAAGTAAAACCCAACGAGGTTTTTTAATAATTCTTATCTAATTACAATTCTTTTCGTAGATAATTCCTTTCAAAACATATGATCATTCACCTTTGTTCAGAATTGCAATATTTTGCTTTCTGTGATACCGCAATTTCATAATCATAAACTAAAATTAGTCTAATAAATTTATTTTCGGGATGGGACTTCTAAGTATTGTGTTTTCTTCACTTTTTCAAGTAATTTTGATTATTAAAAATTTATTGCTGTACTATATAAAGACAATGATGTAATGTACCATTCTTATTAATTGCACCATATGCACCATACAGTATTATATCTAACAAGATTATGTCATAGTAAACCAGTTCAATTTTTAAAGCAAAATGGGTGAACTAAATAAGAGTGACATTAAAGGTTGTTACGTTAATTCAATTTACCAGTCTAGTTCATTTATTAGTTACTGTATTGGTATTAATCACCGAAGTTGTAAGCAAATCTTATAATTTTATAATTAGAATTTTGATTAACAATTGCGACAGCACAAGCGATAATTTAAGTTCAGATCACCATCAAAAATTGACATCTTATCGTGCCTGCAGTTCTTTTAGCTTGACTCACCTTATTGCTATTAATAATTCAAAAGCTATCTGTTATTAAAGATATAATGTAGACAATCTTAAAAAGCTTTGAATAAAAATAAAAAACGGATGATCTTGCTTGTAGGCATAAAAGTATGCTAAAGTGGTTTTTGTTTTGCAAACCTTAAGATCCGGTCAAAATCTTTAGGAAATCTAGAACTGTGTCTGGCAATAATAATAAAATCGTGAACTTCTAAAGGACAAAGGGAGGGAAGCTTTTCTTTCGTTTTAACAGGCGGGAATGTTGAACACCGATTAATTAATGCTTTTTACAATCTCAGCAGTTCGAATGATTCTTCTAACCGTTCAATAGAGTGAAATACGTCTGATTATTTGAGGCGAGAGCAGATAATGACGCCATGTAAAGGCGCGGATAGAGAACAGACAACTTCTATACCAAAACAGCTTTTACCCATTCGAAAAACACATATATTAAGCAAGCCCACTTTTAGAAAAATGTAGCCAGCAACCACCCACTGATGAAAAATATTCTGACGCTGTTACTGTTAAAGCGACTTTGTGCGACAAGCAGCAAAAACTAACGTTTTTAGTACCAGAATTCTTTTAAAACGAAAACGTAAAGTAGAAAAGACATGGTGGTTAGAGGCAGAGCAAGTAAGTTTGCTGTAAGCGCTCTAATTTGCAGAAAAAATTGTTTCTTGGGTATTCTGTATTCGTTCATCACACTAGAACTTTTTACTACTAAAATATCACTGTATCTCTTTTAACGACTTTTTGTTGCCTGATAGGTCATCGTTATGAGACAGTAGAGAACATTCAAGTGGTAGCAACTTAAATTACGAAACATCCGAGAACTAATGACCGGTCAGGTAGTAGAGAGGACTTAGAGAACATGACTCGAAAACTAATAGAAACGTATAACCAATGGCGCTTCACGATGAACTTACAGAAAACAAAATATCTGTGGGTTGGAGCAAATTGAAATAATAAGATTTCAGATCTTTTGTTATTTTTTGTATTGATCTTTGTTTCATTTAATTTAGTGCAATGTATTAAGTTAGAAATCATTACACTAAATCAAATTTTAGCTGATAATGACGAAGTTGGGGTATGGAATGAATATGAATACATGCTGAAGGAACGATATTTAGTAGAAGTGGGTCAGATAAAACGCCAATTAAATCAAGCTAGAAAAGTCATAAAAAGCTTAAAAGAAATAGCAAAACAATGATAAAATGCACTTCACTAACCATACGGGTCTGAAATATGGAAACTAACAGAATAAATAAAAAAGACTTGAAGTAACAGAAATTGATGCATTCTCAAGATCAACAACAAGAGTCAGGATAAGAGTAACAAATGGACATAGAAAACGAAAGTAACGAATGAAATCAAAAGAAGGCAATTTACATGATATTACCGTATACAACGAATGGCAATTGTAACACTCCCTAAACTGACAATGTAATGGTTTCCATAACAACGAAGAATTCGAGAACAATCAAAAATGTAAAAGTAAGGAACTCGTAAAGCTATGAGCGAATCGCATTTACAGAAAGTAGAATGGAAGAATAGAAGATAATGTAAACTAGACGTTGAATAATGGCGTATGATGTTCTGTCTGTCATAAATATAATTAAAACGAGAAATTCCATAGAATTCATACGAACTGAACTGTTGATTAAAGTCGGTATTCCAAAATTCTTAGAAAAGCAGTTACATCGTAAATAGTTAATAATAAATATAAATGGAGTTCATAGTGTGCAACAGATGTGTAGAGCTTGCTTCTTCCTCTTGGTAAGCAAAACGGTTTCTTCTGTAACCAAGCACGTCTGTAGGCGCAACAGTATTATTAGTTGATATTGATGATTTTTCTAGAAAATGCAAAGAAGATTTTGGAAGAATCTAGAAAATCTCTTAAACAATTAACTGAAATATGGCTGTTTAAAATGGAACAAGGCTATGAAAAGGAAAGCCTATGAGAGGGGGCGATCAAGATAAACTAAAAGCAACCACAAACCGTAAGAACTGGATAAAAATGGGGATATGGAATGTGAAAGGTATTGCAGGGAAGGACCACGAGTTAATAGAAGAAATACAAAGATTAAACATGGACTACGTTGGAATAACAGAAACAAAAAAGAAAGGAACAGGTAGTATGGAACTGAACAAGGGATATTGGATGGTATGGTCTGGGGTAAACAAAGAAGAACATTGCGAGAGCAGGTACAGCTCTAATAATTAAAGGAAGCAAAATGGTGAACATCAAAAATGAAAAGGTGGGGAATGAAAGGATGACGTCGGTTAACATAAAAGAAGGTCAAGAAGAGTATCTGTTGATAACAGCCTACGGGCCGAATGAAAACGCCAGAAAAGAAGAAAAAGACAGATTTTTCGAAGACTTACAAACTGAATTAGACAATATCAATACGGGAAAAGTAATAATACTGGGAGACCTAAATGGCCGAGTCGGAGACCAGAATGGAGGATTTGAATGGTGTCTGCGGAGGAAGGAGAAAAAAGAAGGAATTCAAAAGGAGAAAGAATACTGAACTTTTGCAGAGAAAATGAAATGATCGTTCAAGCATAAAGAAATACATAAGATCACAAGCAGAAATGAGAAGTCGATAATAGACTACATCTTAGTGGGCAGAGAACTAAGATTTAATATCAAAGATGTTGAAGTAAAACGAGAACCGGAGATCGGAAGCGACCACTTTCTGGTCACCATGAAAGGAGATTATGGGATAAAGACAATAATCGAAATCACCAAAAGAAAAGATAAGATGTTTTAAGCTGAAGGAAAAATATCAGGAAATCTTAGAACAGGAATTAAAAGATATTAGACAAAATATCCCAGTAGAAGAACTATGGAAAGGCCTTAAAAAACCAATCCTGTCTGTGGCCAAGAAAGCATGTGGCGTGACTAAAATCTCAAATAGCAAGCAAAACAGAACACACTGGTGGAATTAAAAAAATCAAGAACGCAATTTAAAAAAATCAAAAGTGGATAAAATATCTAGAGACAAAAAGACTACAAGACTATGAGGCATACCAGACGAAAAGGAAACGGTTTAAAAACAGCCTATAATGAGAACCAAAAACTCTTCTACGCAACTCTGAAAAACGCAAAAAAAAACTACCACGCTAAGAAATATAAAACACGATAAAGGTGAAATCATAATAGAGGAAGAAAAGATTATGGAGAGGTGGAGACAATATTTCATGAACTTACTAGAAGGAAAGGAAGAAGAAACAAGGCAGACCCTAGTAGAGTGTAACCAGGAAGGGATAGAATATGAACAACAGAAGTCGCAATAACAGAGGGGGAAGTGCTAGAAGCGATAAACAAAACGAAAGGGCGCAAGGCACCAGGAATAGACAATATCACTATGAAATGATAAAACCAGGAAAAAAAGTAATGAAGACGCTAGTGACACTGATGAATAGAGTACTAAATACAGAGATAGCCCCAAGTGATTGGCAAACAGGAATTATAGTACCAATATACAAAAAGGAAGTGGAAAAACTACAGCACAACAGCAAAACTATACGCCAGAATAATGAAAAAAAGAATAACAGGAATCATAGAGCAAACCTTAGAAGACTCACAGTGCGACTTCAGACCAAATAGAGAAATAAAGGATGCTATTTTTACAATATGACAGATCAGCGAAAAGGCACCGAAAGAAGATAGAGAAGTCCATTTATGTTTTATCGACTTACAAAAAGCCTTCGACAGGGTGGATAGAGAACTCATAAGGAGAACGCTGAAGAAAACAGAGAGAGGAATACGAAGAGGAAGAACGAGAAACTTCGTTAGAATAAAACATGAGAAATCAGAGTGTCTGGAAACCACAAAGGGAATAAGACAGCGGTGTATCCTAAGCCCTCTTCTATTTGCAATAGTCCTAGATGAAGGTATAAAGAAGGCGAGAAAACACATGGCACAATATAAAGTTGGATATTGGGCCATGAACGAGGTAAAGATATCGACAATAGAGTACGCTGACGATATACTACTCATTGCAAGGAATGAAAAGGAGATGAATGAAAACCTGAAAATATTAAACGAAAGCCTGGAAGCGATAGGCATGATGATAAGCCTGGAGAAAACGAAGACAATGATAATAAGTAGCTCAAAGAAGAAACACCGAATAAATCTGAAAGGTACAAGACTAGAACAAGTGCATAGTTTTAAATATCTGGGCATCATATTAGAAGAAAACGGAAAACTGGACAAAGAAATCAAGACAAGAACTGGAAAACAGACAGACTCTTTAACACCATAAAGAGCACATTTCTAAACAAGAAGTAGATACATATGGACAATGACAAGGAATCAAAAAGGAAAAAAGCGCAGAAATGAGATTCCTTGGAAGAATAGAGGGAAAAACAAGATTAGATAGAATAAGAAACACTGTGTTCAGGGAAAAACTACAGACGGAACCAGCGCAAAACAAAATAGAGGAAGGACAATTAAGATGGCTAGGACATGTTATGAGAATGGAGAAGAATAGATCAGTAAGAAGCGTGTATGAAACCAGGACAGCCAGGAAGGAAAAAATGGGAAGACCACGAGTGACATGGGTAGAAGAAGTCAGGGAAGCGGCAGAAACAGAAGACATCAAGTGGAACGAGGTTCGCAGACGAGCATTGAACAGAAAAGCGTGGAGGGAAGCAGTGAAGAGAAACCCACGACCGTAGCTTTTGCAGTTTCCAGATTTCTTGGTTAAGTGGATTTTATTTACAAAATTGGTTTAGGAAGTCAATATAAAGCCAAAATTGGCACTAGCGATTAAAACTTCCAGAGGTTTTTGAAACTTTTCAAATCTTTCATCTGAGGTAAAAATAACATTTTTGAATCAGAAATAAATTCTGTTAAAAAAATACTCAGGATTTAGAAAGGTCGCAGAAGGGAAACCGCTTCGCAATAATGTAAACAAGTGCTTAGACAAGTATGTAAAAGTTTAACCCGAAAAATATCTCTTGATTTTGATTAATGATCACTAACATGATTGGTTTTCACATAACTTCTGAAACTACTTGCAGGATGTTGTTTTACTTAATTTTCTTATCAACCATGAATAAATAAAGTTCATGGATGTTTGATATATCTAATCCTTCTATAAGGCCAAAACTGGCAAGTTAAGATTCCGATAAACACTTTAAGAACTGCAGGGTGCAATTTTCAATTTTCGTCGCGTTATATAACTTTCAGAAATCTTCTCATAATGACCAGTCTAAGTAAATCAAATTCCATAAATCATTTACAAAACTAACTGTTCCCACATCACAGACAGATTATGGATTCCTATTGCGTTTGGTCAAAAGTCGTACGAAGATGTAAGGTAGATTTCAAAGTTTGATGACTATGCTCTAGTTTAAATACCTCATTGTGAACTGAACTACTCATATAAAAAATGAGTAATGAGAAAGTCTACGCAAAACTAGAGGAGGTATGGAACCACTATCAGGTTTTTCCGGAAAACTAAAGAGCCGTTTGGGATTCGTACGATTCTACGTTCTACGTTAATGGTTATGAATAGGGTATAGTAAGGAAAAAGTATTGCTTCTGAAAATTAGATCTACCGTAGGCATCAGATACTGGATAAGGAAGAGATCGTTTTGATAAAAAACGATTTTCAAATAAGTCAAAACAGTAACATATTTTAGGAATTTGCTCGATGATATTTGAAAGATTAAATCAAAGACCTTTTAAAGGAGTGGACTTTCACAGATACACCTAATACTATCTGTAATCGGCACGTAAAAAAATTCCATTGCAATCAAAATCGGAAAGTGTTTATATTTCTGAACCTTGAGCATCCTTTTGAATTTTCGTACGGAATTCTATTCATTCAGGTAAGGGTTAAGTTATTTGATTAGCAAACAAAAACAACAAGAATACTGTTGTACAAACCTTTATAAATATCCACTATGAATAAAATTATATGTGATATTTACATGAGTGAACACACCCGTCCCTAGTCGATTATGATACAATTCAATGCATGCGAATGCGGTAAGGGGAAACGTAGTAAAGCAAAAAACGAAATACAAAAATTCTAAATGTGGTGAAATGCATCGACTTCGAAAGGCCTTGAGTAGTTACCTAATTGTTAAACTAATTATTCTACTGTTCTGCTTTATACATATTTATTGATGCTATTCGGTTAGTAAGAATAGGAAACAGGCAAGACATCTTCCTAATTTTCATGTGTAAAGTTCTATAACAATTTTATAACTTTTGAATATTCCCAATTTGCATTTTCTTATGCTTAGTATTTTCAATAATGCTAACGACAAAATATGGTTCTTCATAATTCAATACTGTTTCTACGTTAATGAATTTTAATTAACTCCTTCAGTAGCTCATCTTTCATCAATTTGTAATTGACTGTCAGTTTTTCTCAAGCGCAAAATATTATTTATTACAGTACATTCCAGGAAACCCTTTTTCAAAACGAACTTTTTACTTGGCTACAATTAATAATCCTGGCAACAATATAAGAACTTTGATCGATACTTACACTTAACAGCATTTATTGTTGTTCGCCGAACTCTGTATCTGACACAATAATTATTAATACCTTCATAAAAGAAATATCTTTTCAAATATCTTCTTTCAATTATGAATTTAGCACCTCTTAATTAAAGTTTCTGGAAAATATGTAACTTTTGCACGAAATTACAACGTTTTCTATTTACAGTCATTATCGATAACTTCTCACAAAACAGGATTTTCACCACCTCTACGACTTCCTCAATTTCGTCTTATTTAACTATGAAACTCTAAATAAGTTCTTCTTGTCAGTTTTGTTTATTTATGTGGCGTTCGCAAACATTCTAATTAACACAGTCGGACTTAATATGTCTGTAAACGAACAAGCTGTAATTATTACTAGCACACATTCATCTCTACAAGCTCAAGTTTCGAATATAAACTGAAATATCTCTTTGTGTTCGAGTTTCACAAAGGCTTAATACGCGCACATCTGTGCGTTCTGGTTTTGTCATTGCGGTAATGTTGCTTTCTTAATGCGAACGTTTTTATTGCTCGGCAGTTTTCAAAAGTTGTTCCTTTAATTCAACGCAAACGACGAAGGTGTTGTAAGAGAATTATAGTGGAAAAGCTTTTCCTAGTATCAGGTGTCGTATGGCCGATTTTAGCTTTTTAAAGCAAAGCGGTAAACCGAGCGGCAAAAAACCGGTACCCCCCATTCGCTGTCCAATCGATACAACGCGCGTGCCGTGATTCCATTTACTCGATGCGGTAGTAGTGGCACCATTGCCATATCACTACCTCCGATCCCGACCACCGCACCACACTAGATTGACATGCCAAAAACAGTAGGCCCAGACAAAAGCCCCGCTAATTAATTGCTCACGATACCTGGATCATACAAAAGGTGCAGAGAAGAGGATCATGAGAGAAAGCGAGAGCGAAAGCGGGAATTTCGCTCGGGCAGGCACATCCTCAAAGGGTAAACATTAAGACAATTTCTCGAGAACGCTCCCGGAGTTTCGAATTCTCATTTTGTTGCCTGGCTATTACTAGGATAAGAAAAACTGGCTTGCTCGAACGAAATCTAGTGTGGAAAAAAGGAAATAATTATAAATAAGAAAAGGTTTGGTAAAATGAAAAAAGGGACCGAAAGGTCAAAGATTATTGCACATTAACGGTAAGTTAAAGTATAATAATATATAAAACAAAAGAAGGAGAAATAGAAAATGCGGAACACTGGCATCAATTCAAGAGAATGTTTTATGTCTTATACGCGCTTTGCATCCCAACCCTCGTTTCTTCTACTATACCAACTTTTTTATTTAAAATACGTGCCACTGTGTGGTAATGGAGTGAATGACATTCCCTAGAAATTTTTTATAAAGAAATATTGCAGCCCCTTTACTTTCTTCTATTGCATTGAACAGCAACAATTCTACTTTTTTGAATTTTTTATTATCTATATCTTTTTGATAAAGCATTTTTATTTGCATGTTTACATTCAGATTCAAGCCGAAAGATATCGTATTAATGAGCCATTCGCAAAACCACATGCCAATTATGAAACGCGGTCGGTAAATTTTATTGTTTGTAGTAAACATTTTCGAATGAGCACCTGGACAGTAGGTAAATATCACTTTCAAATTGAGATCAATAAGTTTGTAACATCACAAAATTGTGTTAAAACTTGTAAAAATGTTTAGGTTATAGAGGGTGTTCATATTAACCGTTTTGACCGATTATATCGTTTTGACCCCTTAGTCCTAATTGGCCTAGTTTCCGTAAAACGTGTTTCAGGATAGTAATAAGCCCCGTTCCTTAGTAATTACATCCAGGATGTGTAGGGAATAGAAGGAATGTCCTATATATTATTAATAAATTTGTAAAGGTAGTCATTAAAAACCAGGTCCGGGTCAATAAACAACAATTTAAAAATTTATAGTCTTGGGGACTTGTTTGGAAGTACAATTAGGGCAATTATATCAACGAGTTGAACTTTGCAATTTACTGATGATATTCACATACATAACATTATAAGTTATTTCAATAACTTTGAAGTACTTCTCGTAGTGGAAAATACTCTGGATTTCCAGTTCCTTAAAGTTGTGAAAGGGTCTATACGTAATGGACTTAGTAAGTTTTTGTTTAGTTTGTAAACTATCATGACATCTTTGAACTATTTCCACTTGGGGTTTCGTTTCTTTTCTCGAATACGAAATTACTAAAAATAAATATATAAAAATCTCTTTTGTCCTTAAACTTTCTAAATTATTAACAAAATTAAATTGTATTTTTGTATTCTGAAGGATTCAAAAACAATTTCTGTCGTATCTCAATGAAAGAAGTTGTTGTGACTTTTTTGGAAATTCTATATTAAACCTGGAAGACGTCTTAATTTAACTAAATGGATAACTTACGCTTGTAGGTCAAAATCACGAGAGGTGATAGTTTGAAGGTTTAAGAAGTAGAAATGGAGCTACAGCTCCGCTGCATCACCTTTAGGTTCTCTTTAATCAAAGACCTAATTAAAAACATAGGTTGGGCTACGCCACCCAAGGGGCCATCTACCATCAAAGTCCAGGCTTCGCCCTTCATCAACCTCCTATTAAGAGAATTAAATACAAGCCTTCCATTGGCCCTCTTAAGAATGTTAAATACAGGCTATGTCCTCCCAATGGTGATCCAGGTTTGCCTTCAGTTTCAAATGACTTTCTTAAGAAAACTAAATGTGAACATGAGTCAAGCTACGTCCGCTCACGGGCCATCTGTGGTGAGCTAAAAGACGGACTTCGCCTTCCGTCGCCGCTCTTAAGAAAGACAAACACAAGTATGTGTTGGGCTAGGCTCTCCCACGAAACCCCGCATTATTATACCGGGCAGACGCATCAAGACAAAACACTTATTGCAAACAAATGAAATGAATATTCGTAGAAAAATCATAGGAAAACACGACTAGGCAAGGTAGTAAACCAAGAACTAAGAGAAAAATTAACAGTGCAAGTAATAAGAGACTGATTAAAATAACCAGAAATTGAAAGCCAGGAAGACCTCTAAAGTGGTGAACAGAAAGTCAGAGGGCATTAATAGACTCGTCGCCATAACCGTGTGAAAGAAACAAGCACTTAGCTTACTGTAAAACAAGAGCAACAAGAAGAAAAAGAAAATCTAAGAAGAGGTACAATAATGTTGCCAAGACTATCAAATGAGCTTGTGCAAAATCTCACGAAGGCATAATACACAAAATACATACATAGATTTCGCCATCAAAAACATGAATCATGCAAAAAAACCGTTTTTTAATGTAATACAGCGAAACTGTATGTTAAAGAAAATTTTAATTTCGGAGATATTTGTACTACACTGTTGAGAATGTATCGAATAAATTCAGGTTTTAAATGGAAAACGATTTTCATCGTCTCATGGTTGTTTCAACCACCAGATATCAGATGTACAAAATCCAATATAATTTTTATTATGATTCTCATTTTTTCGAAACAAATATTCGATAGTCGAAACTAATAGTGTAAAGATCCAATTACGAACCAGATTAGCTAGCGAAGCAAACGTGAAGCTTTCAAAGATCATGCCTCATTGATCAATAAAACAAACTTTCAACTTCCACAAGAAATAGAACCAGACATTTCAAGACTAAAATACATAAGGAAACAATAGCAATCAACCTACCATTCAAAAAGTAATATTCCGAGACTATTATACGAAATGGGCATTAGCAAATGGCATAAAATTCTAAATCAACTACATACGAACATGGAATGGGCTACGGTCTTCCTCCTCCCTCCTTCCGTCGAGGCACTTCTTAATAGAACTAAATACGAGCTTGGATCGGGCATTCCCCCCCATTAACCTCCTTAAGAGAGCTAAACTGAAACACGAATTGGACTACATCCACTCATAGGCAGTCTGTGATGGTCCCAGTTAGGCGACCTTAAAAGAGCTAACTAGGAACACTGAAGCTTTAAATAAGGTGAATAAGAGCGTCACTGGAGATGGCATGCCAGTCTGAAACGATACGCTATGTCGATGATGATGGTGAACGATGAACCTCTTGATGTGCGGAGTACCTTGACAAAGTCCATGCCTCCTTCATCTGTAGTGGAAACCAACGGTGGAGTAGTGGTGTTGACTGCGCTGGTGGCAGCGGGCCCTTGGATGGCAGATGGACTTCGTTTCGTCTAGCCTCCGATGCATACCATGACGTCCTAGATTTTGACCGAGGGTCTTCAGTGCCCGGATGAGCTTGGAAAAGTCAAGGCCTTCCAGAAAGTTTAACCAGTGTTGCGGCAGCGCGCTCCCATGCTGTCTTCTTCTTCGCCGGCTGCCTCTGCCTCTTCCTGAACTTCTTCTCGTTGGCGACGGTGTCGGTGGCGGCGACGGTGTCGGTAGCGGCGACGATGTCGGTGGCGGCGACGATGTCGGAGTCTTCTATGGGATGGGGTGGTTGAAGGTCTTTTCCCCCTTCTTCGTTAGATACTTCATGGTCTTGAAAGTACACTTGACTGGAAAGTTGGCGAGGTAGCGGTCGACTGCATCTATGCTCTCACGGAGACAGATGTCGTTGATGTCTTAAGTGTATAAGTGCGCTCTGTATAGGTGTTGCTCGATCGGTGGTTAGAGCGGAAATTTTGGCCGAAATGCTATGTCGCGCTACAGCACTTTCTTTATACTAACTCTTCTGGAGTAGAAACCGGTTGGGGTCTGGATTGTTTAGAAAAGGTTGGGCTCTGTCCTCCATTACCCCTTTTAAAAAGCTAAAACCCATCACTCTAGATCGGGTTTCGCCCTCTATCAAATTTAGATGAGAAGTAAATAAAAAGGTTGGTTGGTTGGACTTCCCTTCCATTGATCTTAAATAAGGATTTAGTTACGCAATTCCATTACCTTTCCTAAAAGAACTAAATGCCAACACTGGTCGGTCTAGGCCATCTCACAGACCCAGAAAACGTGTCGGTCTACACGCTCCATTAACTTTCTTAAGAGTGATAAATGTGAGCATTGAAACCTTAATAAGGCGAATAGGAGCATCGAGGGATGGCAACCTAAAATTAAATACATCTGATCAGTCTCCGTTGCTAGGGGAGAGAATAATGGCAATGTACGTAACTGATGAGAATCTTCTTGATAAGTGAAATATGACTGTTTACATTTTCAGAATCTTCTAAAACGATCTGAGAGAAAAGAGGCACAATGGATTGCCGACTTCAGTTTTAATTTAGTTTACTTTTCATAGTTTTCATTTAATGTGCACCTCTAAGATTAAAGAACTAAGCTTTTAAATCTTTCTATATAGCTTATCCCATATTGAGAAATATTACTTTTTGTTTTTCTTGGCTCTGTCGAGTTGTCATTAGATGATAACTAAAATATCTCAAACATTCAAGCAGTCAATAATGAACTGTCCAGACTTTCACATCAATCAAACTTTTAGGGCAGATAGGGTTTTCCCTACCATCCAAACTTTCTGATCCTGCTAACCCAATTTAACAGTCAATAAAAGCGTCTCTTATTTTAATAACCATACAGGATTTTCTGATCACTGGAAGCTTTCCCAAATGCAATTTTTTAATCACTTCCGTGATTTTGCCGAAAACTGAGATCAAACTGGCATCGATGTAAGCCTTGCTTTTACAGTCTTGCTCATTTAGATTTCTGAGGTTTTCAGGATTCATTAGAAACAGTTATATGACATGCAAGAAATTTGTTTTTTTAAATGAACATCATATTTAAATTATTTAAAGCAGAAATGATCTTTTGGAAATAATTCTCTAAATCCACTTGCTCAAAAGAAGTTTTGTTCAATAATAAATTGTAGCAAAAATTCATAAAAGTAAGGAAGAATTTAACAAAAGAGGAAATATTTATCACATGGGATTTGTCGACCTCGGTGACTTGATTCCTGGCTCAGGCAAAAATTTCTGGAAAGCGAGAAAAATTCTCTGCGGTTTCTGAGGTCATTTGGTGGGAGCTTTAGATATTTTGTCTTAGCTCTGTTTGAATCATGGACATATATGATAAAAATCAAAGACCAAATCGATGTTCTATTGAAGTCAGAATTAGCTGAAGATTTCTAAAAGCCAAATCTGGTTGGAAATTCCAAATTCTGTGTGACTTTCAAAGTGTATTCAAAATAGCAGGGCTATTGTAAGCACACTGAGCTACACTGAAGATTTAGAAAATCATCACTGCTTCTCGAATGAAATACAGTGATACTAAACGATACTTTTGGCATCGGGCAAACTGAATTCTGCTACAGTATGGAAACGTCAGTAAGAAGAAAATTAAAACTTCCGAATGCATTTGGGAAAGGTTTACGCCCTGGTTTCGCAAAAGTTTCAATCTAACAATCACATACTGCCTATCGAATATCATATTAAGAATGGCTATACCTGCTGTACCTACATGAACCTCGATATGTGTTTGCACTAATCAGTAAAATTAACTAAACTTCTTTCATGAAAGCTTTGCAATTTGATGAGATTGAAATAATTAAAGAAATAAAATGACCAAAGAAATGATTTTGATTGAATGAGATTGCTAGAAAGAATATTAACAGCAACAACAATGACTTTTATGAGAAAACCTCACTTTGATTTGACTGATTGGACTTTTAAAATTTTTGAAGAGCTCTTGCAGCACTCGTGAAGCATTCTGAAGAGTTCTTGCTTATATTTGAAACGAACAGACTTTCTAATTAAAGTGATTAATGGTGCTTCACATCGTATCAAGAGCGTTTAAATAAATAGCGCTTTACTTGTCTTTCAAGAGTATCTGAAAATCAAGGTTGTTTAAAACTATATGATGATCTAGAATCCACCTAGTTATTCTACTAGTAATTGGTACACATAATTAGGTATCTATCTATTCGATTTATATTATTTTAAAACAATGTTTTTACATAAAATATTCTGGACTCCCCTGACACTTGAAGATCAAATCGTGGAAACACGTGTATTATGTATATTTAGAAGATGTAGTATTAATTGAAATTACAAAAAATAAAAAAACTGCTATTGAATACTGAACACTATTAATTTAGAAATTTACAAAAAACCATGATCAAGAACTATCCAATCTTGTAGAGTGAAAAGATTCAATTTTTTAATATATTAACCATCCGAAGAGGAGAACGTGTACAGAAAATAAGAATTCTTGTGTTGCCCCTTTTGGGATTGTAAATTATTCTGGTGGAAAGTCTATAAAATCAATTTGTACCCAGCGCATTCACCCCATTTGCATAACCCTACTTGTAGGAGTTTCGCCGTTCAGTTTTTTTAGGTAGCCTAACCTACTAGGCAACACACAATACATGCTGGTTTGAATTTCAAGATCTTATTGTATGCTTGCAAGAGAAAAATAGAATATAATGCTTATGTAAATATTTTATACAATTTAGTAGGTTTTATATAACATGATTTTTCTCTGAGATTCTAGTAAAACGCTTTTCGTACAACGAATTTCTGAAAAAAGTATACAAATATCTTATTTCCTCTTATAAGATTATCTTGTTCTTTTTGTCGAACAAACAATTAAAGAATTAAGAAAGAACAAAGTTCAGAAATTATTGTTGTTGTTAATTGAGTTTTTTTGAAGCTTTTTTCAAATCTCATCTGGAGAAGATGTCTGAAACATCTTATTCCATGATACCTTATTGTATTATCGTTCACTCGTAATATTTTACTTCTAACTTTTAAATTGTTTTGAATTTCAAGTTGGTAAAAAGACACGGTCCCAATAGGGTTTCGTGATCACGTCAAAATGACAAACAAAGCAGTTTACTTTTATACTTCAGTATTTATTACCTTACAAATCAATTCATTTCAACCGCTGTTTCAACAGTAAGAAAGTTAAAACGTAAATTATATTACAGCGAGGTTAAAATAAAGTTAGAATCGATTTTTATTTTGTACATGTACCTGTAAACAAAAAAAGGAAGCTTCCTACAGCCATAAGAGTATTTTTGGATGTTTTGTATCTGGACAAAGTTTTTTCCACAAACGCCTGCCGTTTCCTTATTGTTCTTTAAATTTATTAAAGTATTCAAAATATTTTGACTGGTATACAATAATATTTTGCGATCAACCAAAAAAAAAGAATTAAATTTTATTTTTTCCACTCTAATAAATGGTTTCAAAATCTCGCGTTAATTAGTATTCGCGTAGCGCTTGCTTGGATAAAAATCTATTAATCATAAATTAATCTACAAGAATATAATAGTGTGCAAATGTTTACTCTAAGAGCTACAGGACTTCAGGGCGTCCTTTAAGCAAGCGTAGAAAGATTTATATATTCCGGAGTACCATTTTACTCTGGTCCTGAAAGCACATATTAAAGAGAAGCCGGAAAGAACAACGTACAAGCTCGGAAACTGAACTTGACTTGAGTTATTTTTGCCTTTAGGATCTCTTACATTCGAAGAAGGGAAGATGTAAATCTTAAAAAAATTAAATAAACTAGACAAGATGAATAGAGAAAAAATGTTAAATATAAAAGCGTTATTTATTATGTGTGAAAAAAATATGCTTGTGTACCTTGCGTTTCCAGTCTGTTCACCGATACTCTATTTCGAGATGATCAGAAGGATATACAAGGATTTTTTCTACCAGTATTTTTGCACAGTTTCACTTATAAGTTAAAGTGACCTGCATGGGATATATACTGGATGGAGATAGAGTAGAGGTAACATTTATTTTTATTGATGTAGCGCGTGTCGTCGCCTCCCGCTAGATTCGAACCTGGACCCTAAACTGTCATATCTAATCAGCCGACCAACTAACGCACTGAGCCACGGAGAGCGCTGGCTGCTTTCATTTACTTTCTAGTAGCATAACTTCAGTTGAAAGTGTAAAGGGTCGGGTTCTCGGTTTTTAGGGTTGCATACTTCACCGAAAGCTTTTTGCGAACTTGGCATACTGCCCAAATGTGAAAGGTAGTTTCGACGTTGTTTATGGCTTTGCATTAATTTAAAATTCTAAACAAAAAGATGACATAGGAAATGATATTTTCTAACAGGAGTTTTATATTAGAATAAATTTCCGATTATCAGTAGTATCTGCAAGCGCATAAATTACGTGTTAATTCTAGTTTAGGCCAAGCCTCGTTAGACACAAACAGAAGCAACTTGGATGGATATTATACATACACATTACACATATACTATACTATGACCCCGCTGTTCAGTTATTTTAGCTCGATGACAAATGGCGAGGTGAATGCTCTCTCTCATATGCTACTTTTGATGCTCATCATGGCCTCACTGACCCTTTAAAAAATTATCATACTAAACTCTTTAGAAATTAGAATACCGAAACACTTAATGAAAATGCATTTCCTTTAAATATAAAATTACTGCTGCAAAATCATTTTTACGCCCTCTTACGAGGTAATGGTTCGCATTAAAACAATGGAGATTTATTACACTTTTATAACGGTAATTATATTTTAATTTTCGGGGTATAAACACGAGCCGCCATCAAAGATTTATTTATATCTTTATTATTTTTCTTTCTCTCATTCATTTTCCAGCCGCATTCATTTTATTTTGTTGGGGATTTTCTTTCTGATTGATTTTCAGTTAACAAATAAAAGGAGGAGAGTTTGCGTGACCAATAAATAAATGGACCCATTTACTTCTTGAGAGTGTCATCGGAATCTAATAAAACTGATTGAAAATAAAATCTATTGTTTTCTAGATAATCGAATGCAATTTTAAAAACGGCAAGGACATCAATTTGTATTTTCTTACAGTATTCTGAAATCTTGTTAAGTTAGGGACGTACAGTATAAAAATAAAACTCAACAGTGTTCTCTCAATAAACGTCCAGTTGTTTGAGTTTAAGTACATTATAAAAGTAGAGCAAAATAAACGCTCCAGTCTCAGAAAGCCTTAACAACGCCATTAAATCTTGAGGGGCAAAATGAAAATTAATATGTTTCTAAAAGAGTAACTATTAATTATTTTTATCATTTCTCATAAATCTCTGGATACTTCAATTATTTCTTTATAAATTACTAACCTAGATTCGAATTCCTTAATTAACATTCTTTTCCTTCTATTCGACTTTGCTCTTTTAGGAATGCTTTTCACATCACCTGAGAATATTATCTGGGATAGCGGAAATATAATAGAAAAATTTTGGGAATACTTCTGAACTTTTTTTCCCAATATTTCACCAATAACTTGTTTGTGATTCAGGTAATTCCGAAGCAATTTTCTTTTCTTGGTTTTCTCTTCGCACGGCTCTTTAACATATCTCTCTAACGCCATTTATAAAGTTGTCAATTTTAAACGTTTTATTCATTCGTAATATAAATGTCTCACTGTATTGGTTCAAATAATTATCTTCCCAATAGTCTTCCCCATTCTCTTTTATTTCTGTCCTTGCTCTTTATTCTCTATATCTATCGTGCAAATTAAGAAGTTCATAGTTAATTAATAAATCAGAAAAAACTACCTTAGTGTTTAGGTAGCAATAAAAATGATTGAAAACTGTTGGGCCAATTAGTCAAACAGTCTGCGAGGAAAATAAGAAAATGTATATTTTGATTCTAATGGTTTGAAACAAGGGCATATAGGTATGGAAACTTGCCAAAAAGTTGTTGCCAATGTTGAATACGTATGAAAGATCAAAGAACGCAATAGTTAATAGTATAACATATTCAACAAACCTAAGCGACTAAACAATCTATTGCTGAACTGCTAGTTTTACTTAACTTTTTGTCAATCTATTACTGCACATTTGATACAAAAGTTTTTTCATTATTGGCCAAAAGCCAGAGAATTAACATCTTTTAGAAAAATATTGTAGTTAAAGGTCAAGAAATTAATAAAAAAGATGAGTTGCAATAAAGTAAAAGGATACAATATGGACCCAAACCAAATGCTAATTGAATTAAGTCCAAACGCAATACTTCTTACCAATACAGACAATGATTTGCTATTTCACGACTTCTACTTAACAGAATGCACATTTCAACAAACAAAACAAAAAGTTGATGCTATCAAAAGAGTCTTTTCTTTGCAAACCACTAGTCAAAGATTAACCAATCCAACAGGTGATGAATTTTAAATTCTACTAAATTAATTCTTCTAATGTGAACCAAGGACTCGATAGAAAAGTCGTGTTCAGCCGGTGCTGGATTAGGAAAGAAGCGAATCTGTTCTTGTAGTTTAGTACGGTAGTCTTAGGACTCTCTCCATTCGGCTTGGTTTGCTTTGGTAAATGGCAAGCTCTCAAAGTGGTTTAGCATTCAGGTGTTGGCTTCTAATTTGAACTTGATGCTCACTAAGTAGAGTGATGTCGAATTATGGGATTAATTCCCACGTGAATGAATATGACGTCCATATGACGTTATGTATTTGTTATCAAGCACTAGATTTTCTGTATAATTGTGAATAACTGAAATCAACACTCGAAGAAAAAACATCAGTCTTGGTGACTTAGTTGGCCGAATTTTTCGATCTCATCAGAAACAATGTTCTAGTCACTTTCATAAACCCCCTAGCAGTATGCGCATGAGTCCATTTTGTTAAAATCATCGTTGAAGTTTTCAAATAATCACAAGGCTAGTATGACAAATGTATGAATTATACCAGAATAACGATCGTTGCTGATAATAACTGTCACGCTGTCGTGTGTATTTTGAAAGAAACGCAAACCGAAAATTCGTATAGCCGACACTGTACACAAAACAGAAACTTCTGGACTATGCAAAGACCTCTGTTGATTTTCTCATGAGTTCTCTGGTACCAGTAACGACATTCTTGCTTATAAAAGTAGGTTTCGTTATAGAAGATATTGTTACCCCCAACTGATTGTTATCAAAAGAGTTACTTATCAATGTTTCTGCAAAATGAAGTTATTTTCTATGAAGTTTTGATTTGATTGGATGTTATAACGGCGGGACGCCAGATGTTTTTAAAAATCCTGCAAATAAATGACTTGAGAATATCCAAAAGCTCCAAATACAGCTTCAACTTCAATTTGCAATTTGTAATTAGTCGAAGCTGTTTGCCTAAACCTGAAAGAAGTCCTCAAGAAAACTGCACGAAACTCATTCCATTTTTCCGAAAACTGTCCTTTGACCAAAGCACATATTTAGTCCGGCTTCTCGTCCTTTATTCGTTAGAAGACGTCGTAGTGGAACTTTATTTTGGGTTGATCTGTGTCGGCATATCATTCAATATTGGAAGAATGTTAGTGGGCAAGTGTCAAACTAAGAAGAAAAACAATTCCTAATTTAAAGTGGAGTTGCAATATCGTTTGCAAGATAACAGAAGAGCTCGTGCAAAGCCCTATGAAGGCGTTATTATTCCAGTATGAAAAAATGTGAATAATATACAGAGATGTCGTTTGTTAAAATAAATTGTTTTAGTTTAGTTTAGTTTAGTTGAAAATGCAAGGACCTCAAATCTAGAAAAAATCTTATTAAACGTATTTCGGCTAGCATGGTATTAATTTCACCATTAATCCGCTCAGGGTGAAGGACTGTCGACAAACACTTTACTTTTTAGGTAGTGGAAAAAGTTCCGATGGCATAGGTATTCAGTGACTGTTTCCCTACTTGGATATAACTTTTCCACATCGCTCTCAGAGACAGCGGCTGTATCTTGTTGTAACTAACAAGGAGAGGGCACAGTCAGTCCGTCGCCGTCGATCTCGATGAAATTTTTACTGGAGATTCTACATAAAAAATAAGTCGACACGTATTTTGCCGTTCGTCTAAATGGGCCCTTCGGGACTTGCAAAAAAATATTTTAGGTTAGAAAATCGTTAAAACTGGCTTTCAGGAATCTGATGCATTTTAACCGATTTCAATGAAACTTTTATGGCCCGTGTATCGAGGTTTTCCAGGAAGGCCAGAATAAAATTCACAACAAAATGCGGAACAGGGACAGTGAATTTTATTCTGGTTTTCCTAGGCCGTATATTTAAAAACTTCTATACAAGGGTCTAATATTTTCCGATGTAGAATAAAAGTTTCCTTGAAATTTAGACGAAAGGCAAAATACGTTTCGACTTATTTTCGATGTGGTATCGCCAGTAAAAATTTCATCGAGATCGGAGACGGACTTACAATGCCTTCACCTTGTACGCTTTCGAAGTGGAGTGAAATTAATGAAATATAGCGCAATAGTGACCGGTACTGACTGTTACGTTGCGTGCATGTAAGGACCTCGGGTGTTTTCCTTTTAGTGAATTCTCTGGGATCAGTAACGACGATTTTGCTTTTTTATGATACTATCAAGGTTTCGTTACGCAAGATAAACAATATTTTGCCTTCTTATAAACCTTTTTTACATGATTGAACTAACTGGATGTTAGAAGGGTGGATCCTTAAATCCCCATTTGAACTACAATCAGAACGACTCAGAAATGTTGACAATGAAAGGATTACGGATCAGTTTTCGAATAGCTCTGTCCTCGCAGTCAGGAAAATAGCTATTGAATTCATTTTTCAAGTTTTGCAAATGAAATGTAATGTTCTTTTGTATTTCTCCTTCAATCTCAGCACACTGTCCATCAATAATTGGATTCAGCGTATCAAACGCAGAAAAGTTCTCTCTTTCGACTTTGCTGATCCATAGGTCGATTTTAGCAATAAACGCACTGATTTTATCTTCAAATGTAAACATGTGGCTCGTGCCTTCCAACTTCATATTTCCTGACCTTTGCAGCTGAAGGTTCAATTTATTTAGTTGTGCGAAAAAATCCACTAAATAAGCAAAATATATTTGAAATTTGAACTGACAGAACTGATCCAGCAACTCTTTGTTTTCCGTATTAGTTAAGAATAATTTTACCTCCTCTCTCAGTACGTACAACCTCGACAGTATACTTCCTTTGGAAAGCAACGTACTTCGGTGTGAAAAAGCAGCGTTTCGTGTTCAGAGTTCATATCAGAGCACAATTTTTTGAAAAGACGAGTTATTAAGTGCACTTCTTTTAATAAAGTTGACTTCTTTTATAGCTGTTTTCATCGTAATAGCAAAGCATTCCGGGAGCACCGTCCGTACAAAACCCAGCAAGCTTTTGCCACATAAGTCCATGTTTCTCGAAATAGCGACTTATTACATCTATATAACGTCTGTACCTTGCGACGTCGTTTTCAGTTCTTGAGAAAATAGTAACTCCTCTTGAAACGTTTTATTGTCATTCAAAAATCGAATAAATACAAGTAGTTGACGACATTGTCAAACGTCGGTAGATTCATCACATTGTAGCGCAAAATAAGGACTACATTCTATCTTGTCAATAATTCGTTCTTCAATGTCATTTGACATTTTTTGGATAATCGACTTCACTGTGTCCTTTGGTGGTGGAATTTCACAAATTTTCTTCTGAGCTTCCTGCCCTAAAAGCTCTTCGACAGCTTTAAGCATACAAGGCTTTATTAGAGATTCCCCGATTGTGTGTGCTTTTTTGAATTTGGCAATCAATTTTGAAATTTCAAACGATGCAGTCACTGTTTTTTCAGCTACCGCATAACCTGTTCCGCTGGGTCCAAGTTTCATTTTTATACCGAGCGAGACACTCGCTGCACACCTCCGCGCCCGCGCCTCCGTCCGCTACCGGCTCTTTAACTTTGACTCGTCGTCGACTCGTCATTTATTTAATAATCTTAATAATTGTATGATGACTTCTCCGACCATTTCGGGTGCTCTCAGGGACCACCGGTTAAGAACCACTGCTGTAAACTCTTGTGCCCACGATTTTACCAAAGTTTTGCTTTGGGCATGCGTCATTCTCCAAATATTGAATTGAAACATTAAAGGAAACCAATAGTTATGGAACAGAATGTTGAAACTAAGGAAAAGTTTGAATATAATTTGGTAATGATAGTAGTTGATTTGATAGAAGTCCAAGACACACACAGTTTTGTCTTTAACAAAAATCGTGATTCTTTGGAACTTTTATTTCTGGAATTATTGTCTTTAATGATCGTGGTTTTGATGAGAAAGAGGAAATACAAAAATGATCTAACTGTTTATCATGGTTTGTTCGTGTTAATGGAGAGAGATAGTCAGCAAATAGAAGATGAGTGTCTAGAAGCCTAATTGAACCCTTTTCAGTAGCAGTAACACATATATAGAAATAGAATACGCAGTTTAAACCCGCCTTTTGACTAAAGCTGAACAGAAATGTATAACTTACATTGCACCAACGTGATGGTAGCTCAAATGTACCAAAGCAATGTGCTCATGATTGAAGGCAATTTATGCAAATGTGCTCTCAGATTGCTCAAGCTCAAAGTATTTATAGAAGTCCTGTAAGGAAGTAACCGTAACTCTTGGAAGAGCACCCCCAAATGAGTATGTAAAAGGAATAATTTTCACTCCGTAGCAGATTTTACGATGAAATTGCTGAGCTTTTATAAATCAGTTAAGAAGAACGTAAAAGAAAAAAAATCATTTTTGGAAACTGAAATATATAGGTACTGATGATACTGACCTGTTTAAAACTTCTTTGAATGTTCTGAAAACTTTGAATTAATTAATACCGTTATAAGTGGAACAATAGGGTTTTGGAATTACGAGCACATTTAAACTACGATTTTCTTATTAAGATGAATATTTTCTGGTTCTGACTTTTTTAAAACTGTAAGCACAGCAACAGAAACAGAAGATCCGTAAACGTTGTATGTATGTATGTGCAACGGAATGCAATCACTGCAGCAATTAAAATAAATAAATCTAAGGGGGCCGAATAAAGATCCTACGAGATATCCCGTAACCTACAAATTATTCGATAATACACTGTTCGCGGGCTATTGAAGTTGAAAGATGATATGCATAAAGAGAAGATCAAATCTCAAACCGCAATAGAATCAACTTGGAGGACTGATGGATGGTTGGCAGTTTCCAGAGCAATCCTGTTTTCCTAAGTGGTGATTCCATCCAAAGTAAACAGGACCAAGAAAAGAAGTATTGGTGTAGTGTTATTCAATTTCTTACACATTAAACTTCACTAAATTTAAAAATAATGAATTATATTGATCGAGTTTGTTTCAACAACATATAGGTACTGAAAATAAAGAACCAAAATGATACAAGTACAATTCGTCAGGTGCCGGAAGCAAAAAAAAAACGAAACACGAAGCGAGAAATTCATGTTTATTTATTTCCACATATCTAGAAACCAATATAATCTTTAAATTTGTTCGGTTCATATAAATATCCATAAATATTTGTTCGACGTTTCGATTCAGGTTATCTCCCAAAATTCGCACGAATGAGAAAACACCAATGACTTCCATACCTAGTTTCAAATTAATCCAGTTATATACTTTCACATTCCAAATTGTTATCAAGATTAAATCGGTCATTTTCGAGATAGAGGTTATACACCACGGTACACATTATTTATAAGGGGTCAAAAATGATTTATTTACACTACCACATCAAAACAACACACTTTTCGTATATGAAAAAATTTGAAACAAAAAATGCAAAAATATATTGAATAAATACTCCTAAATCATTTTAAGCTTGTTCATAAATTAAGGAAATTGTGTTAGGACAAAAATGAAACCGTTTTAGGAAAATGAAATATGCATGCAAATTTACTCGATAGAATTTTAAATGCGGGCAGGATATTCTAGTCCACTCTTTCTAACAAGAAATTGAGCGTATACGTTATGATCCATTATCCGAGAAAGAGAATTCCAGTTAAGATTAAAGAACATGATATTCTAAAAGGCACAAAAGGGCAAAAATCTTTTAAATATTTATGATATTCACACCGTGCTCGGCGATTTTTTTATTCGTTTCTTTAGATGACCTAATCTTGTAAATAATGCAATATAAAATACCAGGTTGCTTTATACACACAGAAGCTCTATTTAAAGAGGTTTTCTGAAAAAAAAGAGAAAAAGCTGGAAAATGATGCGTTCTAGTATTTTAAGAAACGTTGATACCGGAAACAGTATATTGTAAAGGGATGATTGATGCACCCGTTCTACTCGCCGGAAGTTCACAAATCACCGACTATGATGACGTAATCGGGTGGCGCGTGACATTAATAATGTATTAAGCAGCACCAAAACTTAAGACGGCTCTAACCTAAATTCACACCGGTAATCCTTAAGTTTTAGAAGGTGTACACAGTTCAGCCGGAAATTAGAAAGTATCCCAGACAAATTATATTTTAACCCCGCAGTGTAAAAAAAGGGAACTTCTTGATCTTCTAAAATTGATCACCACAAGTAGCATATGGTGATCAACCTAAATAAACATTAACTTTGGTTGCTAAAGCTCTCTATAAGCTTTGAGGATCATTAATTATGTAGGTTAACTACTTTATGGTGGAAGTTTGGTTCCAATATTTAACATTACTCAACAACAAAAACAGATACGCACTAACAAAACAAATTTGTTACATAATAGGGCGTTCTGCATTAATTAATCGTATCATTTACAAAAGCAAAGCGGTTATTTGTTGAGAAAATAAATTATAAGTTTTATAGCTTTTGTTCTTACTTCTTTTTTTTCTCTCACGTTGCTCTTTACGACATGGTTATTAATAATGCAAAGGCTCGTTTATCGGACAAGATCTCAATTTGTACGGAATGTGTTTACACTTTAAATATTAATGTTAACCTACAGGATAGGGACGGAAAATGAGATGCAAAGCACTCAAAATTACACACAGTCTAGGATAAACATACATACATTTTCGAGAAAATTTCGAGAAAATATTTTAGCTTCATTTTGTAAATAGACCATCTTGGTACTTAGTTTTCCTTGTTTCATCTTAAAAGATAATTTACGAGATTACAAAAAGAAAGGAGCTTTCCTGTTTGTTTAAAGCATCTAAGTCTTAAGAAGTATGAATCTAGTTTTGAAACATCATACGGAAAATTTACTTTAATACCTTGAAAATTGCAAAAATAAATTTAGACCGTAATGTAATGACCAGAGTTAATGATCTCTTGTTGCGTACCTCCATTAGCGAATTAAAATTATTTATTTTGCAAAGCACCAATTATTATTATACAGGGTGACCACACCCTCCATCGTTCATTGTTATTGCGCAGTTTACAGTTAATTGGTATGATATTTTTTCCTACCAATATGATAAGAGCATCCCGAAAATAAAATAATAAAAAAATCAAATCAATTGATCTAAATTTCCGAGATAATGGCAAAAGAAACAAGAATTATAATATAATATACAGGGTGTCTCAAAAATGTTGGGGCATAGGTTAACTGCAGACTCCTGGGATAAAAATAAGAAGATTTAACCCAACTTACCTATATCCAAAAGGTGAAGGCGTGAAAGTTTTTTGAAAAAAAACTAATTTTGCGTATAAAAACAGTAGGCTTTGATCGATTTTTATAATTTTTTCTACGGCATGTTTTGTGACTATAAGTCACGTTTAGAGATGGTTTTGGTCTTCATCAGTAAGTTGTAAGTGTATTAAATAAAAATGTCGCAATACAAATTTGGTGGTAACTTTTTTAGTGCCTAGGCTGAGGACTTTCAATTTTTTCCCAAAAAGATATTTTCTTTAGAAACATTTTTTGTATCTTTGTAATTTTTGATAACGCTTAAGGTTTATCCATATTTTTATTTATTTTTCAAAAAACTTTGGCGCCTTGTACCGACTTAACGAGACGATTTTTTATCTCAGGAGTCTGCAGTTAAGCTATGTCCCAACCTTTTAGAGACGCCCTGTATAATGTAATAGCATAATAAAATTTTCAATTTCCGCATTCTTTATTGCAGATTCATAAAAAATGTCGAATAAATTAGAATTAAACTTAAAAAAATAATAAAAGTGTTCTCATAAGAAATAGTCCAATGGGGTCAATTTTGGAGATCTAGCATCAACCTATCTGAAAGACGATAATTCTTTTCATTTAGAAATAGTTTGGCTAATTACTTTTATGCAGAAGACATTCTTGCTTTCTCTATTCTTGGCAATTAATCAATCAATCACAAGAAATTTTTACTGATGTGAATGTCCACGTCCATTACTCAAAATCTACAAATTAAAATTTATCAAATTGTCGCATTCCTGTACCACCTGGGGTTTTTGAATAATTAGCTGTCATTTTCTTTTATTTGGGAAATATACCTTTTATTTCTTTTAGTTCAGATTATTATAATTTATTTTGTTCATTTCATAATTACTATTGAGCGTCCAAACTTTGTCACTGTGTGTCCGTTGCGACACGCAACTGCAGCTTAACACATACCCTGATCAATCAGTAATAAAATGGAACTGAAATGGGGGAAGCTTGATTAAGATGACTTTTAAAACATGATAAGTTTGTTTTGTCGTAAAACCAATTATACAGCTTTTGGACTCATATTGCCATCTTGACTGATATAGAAAAAACTAAGATTATTTACCTAACCATAAAAAAATAATGGGGAGTTTTCAGTGAGTAATAAGTATCAGACAGAGCTGTTCTGAGTAAAAGCTAATTGTACTCGAGTACTGAGTACGAGTACTTTGGACAAAATGTAATCGAGTAGCGAGTACAAGTACATAACTTTAAGTACTCGAGTACCTATACAAGTACAGAGTACCGGATACACGTTCTTTACTGAGTGACTACATATGACGAATGTAATGGCTAAGAGACCTAATTAAAGGTGTGTGATAGTCTATACTAATTCTATAAAAAGAGGTAGAAGTTTGGAAACTACTGAATCTATTCCAGCTTTTTTTACTCATGACTGTTTTAGGCTAAAGGCAAAAATTAATCATTTTAGTTGACTTTATTTGTTTTTGCTTTTGCGACTTTTTGGATTTGTGGATGTGAACGGATAAAGGTCCAGGTGCATCGTTGAAATCAAGATACCCGTCATATTCCATATCCTGATCTTTAGTGGAGTTTAAATTTAATCAAACTTACGGCTGCTACGACTGCTTCGTTTGATTCTAATTCGAGCACATGAATTTAAAATTAAGTTTGCACTAAAATATCTAGGACCTTGAAAATCGTTCTTCATCTTTTCCCATCTATTAGCTAGAGAGGTCAAAGTCGGTAGCCAAAATAGCCATGCAGTATATCCAGAACAGTAGCCAACGACTCCACTGCTTGACAATAATCTTCCAAATATTATATCTCAGTTTCTTTAAGATGAGGAAGTCCTAACTTTTGATGAAGAGTAGCCAATTTTGGATTTGTATCTTCATGTAGAATGCGCGATATGCAATCGAAATAAGAGTTCCAACGTGTTTCGCCAGGACAGCTTAAGGTGCGACCTAATATTTCCATTATGATTTCTGCTGTTTCTGGCCTGCCCGTCTTCGCCCATAACTTACGGGATTTGTTAATAGCATGCATGTGTTTGGTACGAACTCCTACATTTGAAGATGAGCCTTCATACAATCACTAGTTGCAATTAAATTCAAAGTGTGACTTGCACAACGAATATACTTTGGTAACACGATTGCAAATTCAGTTTCTGCTGCAGAAGCACACTCATCTGGAATAGTCGTGAGTTCGATATCATTAAAGAAGCATCAAACTTATCGCTATCACTAACACTAAGAGACACTTTTTCCTTTGATTCCGTCACTGCAGATGTTTGAGATGTAAACTCACTGAATGCCTTAACGAAATTACTCGCATTATCAGTAACGGTAGCAATGATTTGATTCGTATTTATTCCATACTTTACGTATATGTAGTCTAGTTTTTCTATGTTTTTATAATTGTGATACCCACGAAATCTTTGGAAAGCGAGAGCAACAAACACCCTTTTCAACTTGTCGTCTAACGAGTGCATTGTCACCTCCATGAAACTACGTTTTGATGCCCAAATGTCAGCTGTAGAGCACAAGAATCTTTGTTTGCCTATCTGCATTTTCAAGTCATCCGGATGTAACTTAAATATCTTCTGAATTGTAGTCATTGCAGATTTACGGCCCATAACATTAACGTTAAATTCCTCAAACGTTGCTTTAAAACTAGAATGATCGATGATGGATACAGCCAAGATTGTGTGTATTATAAAATGGACAACCCTTTTGTTGAATTCTGCTTGATTGACTGCATTCTTATGCTATACCATTGTTAGTGTGGTTTGTCGTGGCTTACTAGATGATGACAAGGCAACTTCCAACGAGTGCTTCTTCTTTTGCTTCTCCGTTTTGTATTTTGTATAAGCAGGGTACTCGGTTAAGTGAATTCGCCTCAAGTATTTAACGAAATTGGTTGTTGTCTCCACAGAGCCTTTAATCACCTTGCCTTTATGAAGGCATAATTTCCATCAAATTTTATGACTGAAAAATTTTCCGTCTAACATGGGACCGTTAACAACTTTTGCTTGAAGGTCTTCTGAGTGAAAGTTTATTGTGGCAGAATCGGAAGAAGACGCTTGAGCCATAGATGCTGGAGTAGAATCTTCTTTCCTGTTCTTGAGTCTAGAGCGAATTTAAAAGTAAGATGTAATTTTTCTCTTGTTTCGAGATGGATTATTTTCATCGCATTCTTGTCGAGGGACATATTCGGGATCGTCATCAGAAAGGTTCTCATAGGGGTCTTTTGAGTCCACGATGTCATTAGAAGATAGTTATTAATAGTGACACCCGGATAACGCAGAGAATCTATGGGAAAATGGAATCAGGTAGATTTTATAAAAACAATACTGATTGTTTTGTCTGTCTGTCTATCAAACATTAAACTGCAATTATTATAAATCAGAGACCGGATATTCAATCACAAAACATTTCAAAATACAGTGGACCCCCGTTAGCCGAACTTTGTAACTGTAACTCGAATATCTCTTCAAATTAAAATTAATTGCGTCTCTTTGCACTTCGTATACTAATTGCACGTAATTTTCCGTAACTCGTATTATCTATAACTCGAACTAATAATTGCGCCCCTTGTATTTCGAGTTATGGAGGTTCCACTGTAAGTGCTTGAAAAGACACAAAATTTTTCAAAAAAGCACGAAATCGAGCAAAAAAGCACCAATTTAAGCAAAAAGAAGCATAAAAACGACGCATCTTTAAACAAAAAGTTAAAAATCAATTATTTTATTTTCTAATAAAGAATACAAATACAAAATAATTTATTGTCCTCAAATTTTAATTCTTGGTTGCCTACAATTCAGTCGTTTACGATAAATACATAAAAAGACTGGTTGTGTGTAGAGTTTAACCCCTACCTCACTTATTTTAAGTCAAAATCAATAACTACTTTCTAGAAAGAAAATAACGGTTGTGAGGGTTAAAGTCAACTGTAAATATTTTAAGTAAAAATCAATAGTTTGTAGGAAAAACCCCAACAACTGCATAAAAACTTTGCAAGAAAGAAAATGAAATATAAGCATTAAACGCAAAAAAAAAGGAAAAAAGCGTGAAACATTTTGCTCCATAGCATTCCTCTTACCGTAATTCGCCAACATGTAGAAAATTCTGTTGTTGCTTAGAGCCGTTTGACACGATATTTTTAAAATAAAAAAATGTATTAAAATTTATTGTAGGTTTTAGAAACTTACTAGACAAATAATATCAAAATTAACGTGAAAAATGTTTCCTGTATGACACGGTCGTAGATTTAATTTCAAAAGTGAGTCTGTTACCAAAATAATGTTTAATATTTGAATTTCGCGAGTACAGTATGTTTGCAGTTGTAACCTAAAAATCTCACAAGTTGTTATTCGGGTTATTGGAACTCCTAAAACCTCAAAAATGAATATAAACAATATCAATCTATATTCTACTGAAGCTGGGATTGCTACAATAATATTAATATTAGCAAATTTAAAGAGAAATAAAAGGTTGGGTTAGCGTCTTTAGCGTGGTTTGCACAATTCGCATTCTGCGCAAATAGAAAGATTTCTAAATATTCTCAACTTTTGCTTCAAAATTTAAACCAATTTTTACAAATCTGTATGACACGCTTTTAAATTTTCTTAAATTAAATTTGCATTGAAATATTGTACAAAATATATTACCGTGTGAAACGGCCTTTATACAATAGCTATCAAAAGCATGAAAACTAGAAATCCAGTCTCTAACTGATCACGGTTCGAGTTATCTAATCATACATTTTAGATTTCTTCGTTTTGATTCTACATTTACCTGATTTCTTGCAAATAAGTAATATGGTAAATCTTCCCACTTTTAAACAGAAATGTCACACTTTACACTTAAAGATAAAAACCATAAAAACTGCACAACTGCACTGCACGCACTGGCACTTGAATATCGCTACCGTAAGACTGATACTTCCGCACCCCGCAAAAGTAACGGTCAATAGCTTATTTGCTTTGAGCATCTCTGAAACTAAACCTGCCTAAAAATCTAATAAAAATATACGCACCGTGAAAAGTACTCGAGTACTAGAAAAAGTACTGGAATACATGAAATATACTCGAGTACATTTTTTGCGGTATAAAATGCGTCAAGTACATTTTAAATAAGTATCGGAGGACAGAGTACTGAGAACACTAAAAGTACTCAGAGTACAAACTTGTACTCGAGTACTGCCCAACTCTGGTATCAGATTTGATATAAATCGTTCAGTTATAAAGTGAAATGGCGTGATGGAGAATTAAAACATCCACTATCAAGAAATAATATTGTAATCTTTGTGGAGAACGCAAAATTTTATTTCATCTTGGTTGCGACTTCGTTGATGTTGAGAACCCATAGAAGATGACCCAAATATGAAAACTTGTCTATTTTTAGAAAGGATGGGATAGCAGTAGCTTGTGTAGTTTCCTGATAGGAAGCTAATTTGTCTGCTATGATGACAGAAATGGGGAAATTTCAATGTTCATTGGGTGCATGGAATAAAATCCAGTAGATTTTTATATGTAGAATGAGCAACTCAATGTAACTAGGATAATCTTTTCTGAATTTCCTAAAGAATATTTAGGTTTTGGATGCTTATGAGTATTTGAGTGCGTTTGGTTCTTTTTGTGATTTAGGAAATTTCTTCTTCGGCATCTTAAGATAATCTTCTTATAGTCTTTTGTAGTTGTTACATGATGGGTTGGCTCTTTGTAGCCTGGTGTCTTTATCCAGTAAACAAATAAGGGATAATAAGAATGTTAAAAACATAAAATGCTACCTAGCTTGATCTTGTGAAACAAAGTCGATTTCAGGAATAAATTCTTTAACCAATTCTTGATACCATTAAGGATCATGAGTTCAAGGATTCCTCGTCAAACGAATTCCGTTCTCATACTAACGTAGAAGATTTATTTTGTCGAGTACTAAAAGGTGTGGAATGAGGATGAAACTTCAATAGAGTTTGTCTTAGAATATTGATGTTAGCTTGTAATTCTAATTTTAAAGCCCACCGATAAAAATTTTGTTTCTAAAATTCTGGATTACAAGTTTGGAGTAAGTGTGAGATTGAGAATGCAAGGAAATAGCTCGATTCGTCTAACTCTGTTCAATCAACTAACTAAGTGTTGCTATGCCTGCCACCTTCAACGTGGCAATAGTGGTGATTGGAGGCCCAAATGTAATGGAATAAAAGGGGCTCTGTTTGCGAATATCAGAAAATGTTAGATTTGGGATCTGTTGGCGGAGAACAGTGCCGTCTTGTAGAAATATCATCAAATTGTACAGAAGGATGACATCTGGTTTCTAAAACCATTCACGATTAGTTAGTGTCTAATCACCTTTTTTTGGTAGAACTTTCTGTAAATAATTAATAGAGTGATCGCCAGAAACTTGACATCAAAAACAAAAATCAGGATAAATTGTCTTATAGGTAAATCGAGAGTGACGAGTCTAAAAGAGAATAGTAATGTGGTTTCAAAAAATTTTTGTAAACTGAATCTATGCGTAAGTTATCAAAACTCAAATTTTACATGTCCAAATTGCATAAAAAACTGTTGAGTCCTAAGATCTAAGTTTTCTCAAAATTCAAAAATTCAATTCAATTTACTCTCTATCACATTGTATCAAAATCTCATTAAAGATTTTGGAAATATTAACGAATTCCAATTCAAATTCAAAAAGAGCCAAACAAAAAAATTGTCAGACCATGCACAAATGATTGATTGATTGGCAAAGAGTTTCTCAAAAAAAAATTTTCTCCCATTTGGTATAAATGTTTTAGTAGTCACTGTGGTTTGAAATTTCCAAGATACCTGATTTTTTGTTGATTACAATAATGAAACACCGCTTTCTGCAGAGTGCAGAGCGCATAGTGCATAGTGCAATTAAAATTGTACTTTTTTATCACAAAACTCGCTTTCTTTGATTTGTAGGTTTTTGAAAGATCTATTACATTCAACAAATCGGCTAGTTCAAAATATAGTGATAGGGTAACAAATATAAGACTTTCTATTAAAAAAAAAACTAGAGGAATATTTTGCCGTGTATAATAAAACCACCAAGCCCAAAGTCCTAGTAATGACTATTAAGCAACAAGGATCGAAGTCCACTTTTGTAAATGTGAAACACTAAAAGCTTCTTTTGAAAATAACAACAGAACAAGTCGTGAAATCTGGAAAGTCTTTGCAACTAACAAGTGAGTAACGCCAAAACTATGAGATTTAGTTCATGTAGCGCTTACAGTTTCCTTCATATTATTATGTTTTGGGTTCAGTAACTGTTATTTTCAATGGGCTTTAAGGAGAAGAACGATCACATGAACCGGACATGATATCGGCTGGTTATGATACTTGGAACATTATTGGTAATAATCGCAACAAAAGTTATCTTCTCCAAACCTGACGTACATTATATTATGCTATTTGTCATCATAAGTTACTACAATTCTGAATTGCTATTTTCAGTAAATAGACTCACTTTTTAGATTTTTGCGTGCTAAATCAAAGCCATCACACATTCTTCTAAGCAATTAATTAGAAAGATCTAGAAATCAGATCATTGAAGTAAAGTCTCCTGTAGGAAATCAGCCTAGTTCTACCATATGAATATGCCATTACTCATTAGCTATAAATTATTTCGACAACCACAAACGTTAATGATTTACATCAGTATCAGTTATGGAGTTTTACCACAATTCCACGATGAATGTAAAAAACTACACTAGAAACCACCCTTTCTACATCTTGCGAACTAACAAATTTTTAAATCGCGGGAGGCTCTTTGGGAACTGCGAAACACCCTATAAATAAAAAAGACACAACATTTACTATGCGTAACAGTTTATGTCTGGGAGTAACAATAATACTAAATAAGATACACATATTTTGCAGTTCTGTAAAATCAAAACGATAGCGTTGCAGCTACCATTGATTCCGTAGTTCGACAATACGCTGAAACCGATTATGTCAAAGGTATTGATGAAGAAATTGTTTGGAAAGATATTACAGGAATATCATTAAAAAAATTTAATTTTGTTGAGCCAAATATGGGAATAAACCCTGAAATTTACGATAATTATTTTGACAAAGGACCTTATGATTTTTACAAAATATTTTGTACGTATCACCTTATTATCTCCATATCGTCAATGAAACTGGTATGTGAATTTTATTAAAGACGAAACATGTAGGTTTAGAGTCTGCTATTGGCATAGTTATCATTGAAGCATTCCATCTAAAATAGAACATTTGCATGTTTATTGGCTTATGTTGTTGTTCGAAGTAAAATTACAAATGGTGAGATGGTACGATAATAACCTTAGCTTACCACAGGTTTCAGATTTATTTCTTGTTACTTTCCCTGATCGCCCTAAACCTAGTGGATTAACAATTTTGAGTGCGATTAGTAACCTTTTTTTATTATTGGAAATATTTGCGCTGAAAATTATTTATCATTGCTACAAGACAACGCGATGCCAGTTGTAAATAATTTAAATTTGAACATTCACAAAGATATATGGTTCCAGAATGATGGTGCTCCCACCCATATGCTAGAATAGTAAAAAACTACTTAAATGAAAATTTTCCACGTCGTCGTTGGATTGGGCAAGGGGATGAAATATCCTGGCCTGTTAGGCCATCGGAGCTAACACCGATGGATTTTTTGATTGGGGATGTATGAAAACCAAGGTTTTGATAGAATGGTGATGGATTTAGACCAGCTAAAACAAGCTGTATCAACAACTATCACAGCAGAACAGTTAAGAAATACGTTACATAATTGTGTTGATCGCCTCGGATTCTGTTTGGCCGTAAACGGAGATATGTTCGAAAATTTAATAACAAGTTTCTTATTTAATTTTTTTTAGGATACGTTTATACTTTGAAAATTTAGTTTAGTGCAGAAAATACCCTGGAATGTTTGGCAAATAGAAGTAAATGTTTTGAGAGAATTGTTTATGTTTTTACATAGGTACCTGTTAAACCATGTAGGCATATTTTCTTTTCTTTTCTTTATTTAATTGGCAAAACTAGCAAGAATATTTACATTTAAAAGCACCAATGTTCTGTTTTAAATGGGACAACTTCATGCATACAGTCTAAAGGTTGCTAAGATTTCTTCCAACAATTCGACTTTAGTTGCTATAGATATTTCAAAGTTGTACTGCTTGCATGCTTCACCTTAAATGGTATTTATATTCCCAACAAGTATAAGACAAAAACAAATTTCCTATGTCTCGTCTGCGTACTTGGACTAATACTAATAAAGATGAAATAAATGTCTTTTTCGGGATTTTACTATGGATGGGGTTGTGCCACTTTTCTTCCATGCAAAGTTATTGGTCAAAAAATCTCCTGCATCGAAATCAGGTAAAAAATAAATTACCTAGAAACCGTTTCGATTTATCACTCGGAACGTTACAGTTTAGTGACATTGAGGATATCAATGTCCAAAATGCAAATTGCAGAAAATAAATCCCCTTTAGAAAAATGCCATTGTTCCGGAAGCTGAAGTATGTATAGACGAAACACTCGTCCCTTTTAGAGGAAGGCTATGTTTCGCCAATACATAGAAAATAAGTGCCCATAAGTTTGGTATAAAACTTTACAAGTTACGCCTGAAAGGTGGGTACACTTATAACCTACTCGTAAGTGGGTATTGCGGTAAAGAAAAGACTGGTGGTAATGAATCCATCCCTACAAAAGTAGTATTAGAACTTATGTAAAACTTGCTGAGAAATGGCAGAACTCTCTACACAGATAACTATTACACCAGCATGAATCTTGCACATAAACTTTTGAAAAAACAGAGGCATTTAGTTGGAACACTCAGACCGAACAGAAAGTTGAATTATTGTATAGCAGTCGTGGAAAAACAATTGACAAAAGGACAAGTAATTGCAAAGGAGAGCAACACAGGGGTAGTCCAAATGAAATAGAAGGACATGAGGGATGTCTTGCTTCTGAGTACTAAACATACTGACGAGATGAAAAAAGTTACTACTTCCAGAGAAGAAAAAAAAGAAGAAATTGCTATGAAAATGTTGAACTAGGAAAGTTATATAGAAAATCAACAACATCGCCCAGAACAAGTGCACGAACTAAAAAATCTGAAAATATAGTGTGTGGTATGCTATCTTATAAAAGAAACGTCGCGTCGCAGAGATTGGCACCAAAGCTGCACAGTCGAAAACAGCCCGATCGAGACGTATCAATGCACAAAATGTTTTTTTGACAAGCACAATAGTTTTATAAAATAATACCTCGCTTCCGTTTCTCATTTATAGTGCTTTGTTGTGTTTTGTATAAATCTATTAGTCTTTTACAATCAATAACAGTTACAACTTGCTTTTTTAGACGAGTAGGTGATACGATAACATCGATACGTCATATTTATTTTTTTAAAGTTTAATAAGTGTCAACTTTTGACACCGACCGCCAGTTGTAAAGTATAAAGTTTAGAGGTGATCGTGCAAAAAATATTTTTAAAAGTTATCTTAGGGTCTTATTTGTCAAAATATCTTTGAACCCTCACATTTTATTAACTAAACTATGAAAAAAAAACATTAAATGAACTCGAAAGACAAACACAAAACCGCTTCTTTCAACAATATATATGTGTAGGCAGGTATTCTCATCAGCTTTTTAACAATCTGTAAACAATCTCAGGTTTTGAGAAAACAATATTATTCAAAATATTTCATTGTTTTCAACAACAATTTCATGTTATGCAAATATTACAATAACATAAACAATACGTAAAAAAATCTGGAGGAAACAAAACGAAATTCACGCAAAATACTAAAATTTCAAACTTTACACGCTTTCAACCAAGATTGTTTTCCGTTTAATAGATCTACTTCAGTTCTCGGTTTACTTCTTCTGGCGGGCGGTTTAAACAAATGGGAGCACAGCTTTAAATCTACCGAATAATAGAAGGAATCACATTCCACTTTAATTTCGTGAACACATCAATCTTCTTAGCGAACGTATGAAGTCTTGAGCTGTCATGCTGGAAAGAATGGCTTTTGACTGTAAATTTGGGAATTAGAAAATTACAACTCGTTGTAAGTAAAAGTTGTTTTTCTTTTGTGTTCCTTCACGTTTCAAGTAAAACTAGAAAAGAGCATGAATGAGTATCTTTATAACTGATCTTTATGCTAATGGTGAGGTTTTCGTAGAAAATCATATTAAAAAAAATATAAAATACCATGAGCCTTAGATATATTCAGAAAAAGTATTTTAAAAATATAGGAATGCAAAAATAGAAGTTTTTTAAATGTGTCATCCAGACAAATGAAACTTTAATATAGAAATCTTATATGGATTGGAACAGCAAGCTCACGAAGGGCACAGATTTTTCAGCTAAACAATTCCCTATTCTTCCTGGAAAGAAGCTTAAAGAATCAAGGTTCAATTAAGGCAGTTTCTGAAGAACTGAATACTCCGAAAATTTCGTTGCACACGAACTTAAAGTCCCTCATCTCTCTCTATCGCTCAAAGATTCTTTTTAAAGACCCTCAATTGACCACAAGAACTATAAGCGCATTCTGAATCTTGGTTACGTTCACATAATATGAGATCTTACAATATACTTGTAACTGATTCTCAATTTTGAAGATATCAAGTTAGTGGTAGACCAACCAAACAGTGACATAATTAAAAAATCTTTACTTAATTTCTTTTTAACCAAAATGAATTTCTAGACCAATTCTATTTAGACCATAAAGGAATCTTTGATATTTTATTGCTCAATATATTGAGTATCGGAAAAAACTTACTCAAATTGTTATTACAAATTTTTATTGAGAAGCATTTATAAAACTTCCCCGAAAGCTTTCGTTCTATAGAAATCTTAATAGGAGCAAAAAGATGAGATTACACTTACTAATTACAGAACATCAAAAGCAGCACCTAAGCCCGTAGATAAAAGTTTCATTTTATAAATTACTAAAGCGACCACATACATTTTCGCTTCAAGTTAAAGAAACTATACTCGATGGAAATCATATCACAAAAGAAAAATGACTACTATCTTAGAAGCCCTTCTCCCCTTTTTGTGGCAGTTCGTTTTCCCAAAAGGTGTTTTTACGGATCACTTAGGAGTTATACGATATTAAATGAGCGTGACAACTGTTATTTAGTGGATGACTTCAAAGCTGTAGACTAGAAGACGCTTCAAAAACTAACTTAAAAGAGATGAGAATTACCGAAAGATTTTATCGTACCTCTCCTGAAATGAAACCAGAGAAAATAAGCACGAGTGGGCTGATGATTTTTTATATCAACGCATTCGCGATAAAAGTAAATCAAATTGTAAAAATCCAAAAAGGTTTTGCGTGGGTAGGGTTTAATACATTAAGTAGCCTGTTTAAGAGCTAAAATATGGAGTAATTTACAATTTAAATATTTTTTGAAGTAAACTACCTTATGTTTCGATAGAATAAACAAGTTTTCAACTCAAACAAGAAATAATTTATTAATCAGTGTGTTTTACATTGAATTGATTAAAATATGATTTATGAGGAAGATTGCGAGCTTTACTTATACGTAATTAGTTTTTGTTTTTATAATACCGTAGATCTCTTAACCGCCTTAGATGTTAAATTTTGCTGGAAAATTGCAAATTTTCATTAAAAGAAGATTCTTGCCCTTTTTAAATCTTGAGTTGCAAAAATTGAATTAATTTATTTTTCATCACATCAGAAAGTATAATCCGACAGTGTCGTCATCAGCTTTTCAATTATATATTTTTGCAAATTACAAGAGGAACAGTTATCTACGGAAAATTATAAAATGAATTATTCGAATTCTAGAAATTACACAGAAGATCCAGCTTTTATCCAGTTGATTACAATTCTAGTAGATTCATGGTATGATAATTTTGCTGCGTAAAAACAATTTTCAAAGTTATAAATCTACATGTTTGTGCATCACAGTAGAAGAACAGTTCGATCAATGACAAGAACGATTTAATATAAGGGGTGCAGCAAGTAAACAACGATAATTAACTACTGACAGAAGAAAAGAATGTAATCGCAACATTAAAGGGCTGTTGAGCATTGTGACGTAAGTTAGGAGAATGACCGATAGGAGGAAACAAGCCTTATCGTATACAAGATGCTAACGACAACACAAAGCTAACTACGAATCGACTTGTTACTGTCCTTTTATCAAGTCTCGATAGCTTTGTAAATACGTATAAGCTATCAGCCCATCACCTTGATATCAAAGTTAAATTTAAAACTCTGGACTGGCAACTTCAGAGTTCTCCATTAGTCTGAAACTTTAAGATTATGTTATCAAGTTTCTAGAATACTAATTGTTTACCAGAGAAAAAAGGTACTTTAACGATAAGCTCTCACTATGCAATTTTATTATTATAATTTCAAGAAACCATAAAAACCAAGTGGCATGTTATGATAATTAAAATAAATTCATTTAGTCTGATTTTAGTGTCCAAGGAATGAACTAACAAAGCACTTTGCAAGCTTAGATTTGACTGCGGCATTTTTTGATGTAGAGTTTTGCTGGGTTAGAGAACGATGTGTATGAATTTCGGAAGAAAATTCCAAATAGACTTTCATTCCAAAGCTGTGCAGAAAAACAATTGGACAACTGCTGCCGCAGATCAGGCATTAGCTGAGCTTAGTAACAAGCCTAGTCGTAGGACATTGTTTTTGTGAACAAACATCTCCGTAATATTGGACAGTTTCACAACTGCAGATTATGAAGGAAACAGTCCAACATTTATCGTATTTTACGTTTTCACTTCTAGATGTTATTAACTACAGAACTGTGCAAAACAGACCGACTATAGAAGCCCACAGCTTGCATGAGACGTCAAATGAAAATGGAAAGCGTTTTATAGATTTTGCTTCCAGCCATGGACTAAAAATCAGGAGTACAGACTTTAGGAGGAAAGAAATACACAAAGGAACCTGGAGGGTTTCCAACGGAAAGTACACTAATCAGATAGATCACGTGCTGACTAAACACAGAAGAGAGCAATGTAAAGATTAGAACATATAGAAGACCAAACGTGAATGCAGACCATTTCCTGCTGGGCACCAAACTCGTACAACAAATATCAAGGGAACCAGAACAGGGGAAGACAAGACGAACAAAAATTAAATGGAAAACCACAAAGGAAAGATACTATGTGAAAGTGGTTACAAAAGACATTGCCAATCTAAATGGTGAAGAGGAAATGCAGGTCTTAGGCGTAAATATAATTCAAGCTATACAAAAAGGAATAGGCAGTATACAAACAATCGCAGTACAACCTACAAGAAATTGGCATGATCAGGAGTGTGAGAGGGAAACAAAAAAAAAAGAAATGAACTGAGACTGCAGAAAAAAGGAAGAGATGCCAGGATCAGACAAAAAGATGTAAAAAGTTGTACAGACAGAAAGAGAGAAAATAGGAGAAACTGAGAGGTACCATAGAAATTTCTACCGAGGAACAAAAAAACTAAAAGCAGGATACCAAACTAGAACAATCGCTCTTGAAACAGAAAATACAGGACGGATAGTAGATAACTATAACATGGTATGGAAAGATTACTTCTTATTGAATTGATCAGAAGACAGTAAAGAAGAAGCACAAACTGAAGCTCACATGCAAGAAAGAAACGAAGATGAAGAAGAAATACACCCACCGGCCTCGAAAGAAGTACGATCAGTTATAAAGAATCTGAAAAACAATAAGAGCGGAAGAAGTGACGCAATCGTGGCAGAAGACATAAAGATGTTGGAGGAAAAGATACAAAAACTAATAGAAAAAGTGGGGCACAGGGTCTGAAGCTATAAAAAAGGACCAAGAAGTAAATGCAGTAGTTACAGGTGCATTGAACTACGAAATATAATGTACAAGATATTAGCCATATGCCTAAAAAATAAACTATCCATAGATGCAGAAAGCATAATAGGAGAATATCAGGCGGACTTCCGAAAAGGGTGATCTGTGACCGACCAGATATATAGATTAAGAGAAATAGAAACAAGAAGCTGGAAACTTTAAGTCGACACACATACACTATTCATGTATGACAGTATACAAAGAACACAACTTCTTTCCGCACTCGATTATTTTGACATAAATGAGAAACTGATCCGGCTAATAGAAACGACTCTGCAAAATACAATAAATATGGTCAGTTAGCAACAGGCTCCCAAATAAATTTGAAGTCAAGAGAGGGCTCAGACGAGGGAATCCCATATCAACACTCCTATTTACCTGGCTCTGGAGATGGTGATTCGTGATGCAGCAATAAACAGAGCATGCCTTATATTCCACAGAAGACATCAATGTCTGGCGTACGCAGATAACATAGCTCTAATAACACGAAGCAAATGAGACACGAGCACTGGATAAAAGTGACGAGTTGCAAACAGCGCTATGAGAAAGAAAGATACTGAGAAGAATCTATGGATGGTAGCTGGTTAAGAAGGACGAATAAAAATTTATGAGACCTGTATAAGAGTTGAATATTGTTGGTGTAATTAAGGCGCGACGAATATGGCACCTGATAAGGCAAACACCAGACAGAATTCCTCGTCGCATTTTGGAAATAAACCAGGGTAGTAAATATGGAAGGGGAAGACCAATAATCAAGTGGAAAACACAGGCTCTGCAAGACATGGAGGTTTAAAGATTGGGAATTGGAGAGAAAAAGCATTGGACAGAAACGAGTGGAAAAGGATCTCAACCCAAACCATGGGCCTTCTAGACCTAGAGCGCTTTTATATATACTGTGTGAATTAATTGGGACAAGAGTGTATGATCCCTCTAATGGGCGCTTGTCTAGACTTGTCTTAGACAGTTCGAATTCATATTTAGCGGTGTTATGACATATTTTCCATTTCTTTTCCTGCTATTATTCTTCAAAACATTTTTGATTAAGTAAGAATGAAGATTATTACATTCTGAGTGAAAAAGCGAAGATGAACATAAGTAAGGGAACAGATGCAGAGTTGGCTTTAGGAAATCCAGGGTGTCATGATTTTCAGGCTGTCCGTGGGCACGTCAAGAAAAGAACGCTGCGGAATAAAGAGAAAAACTATACGCAGAGATGATGCCTTGATCTAAAAAATCGGCAGGTCATAACATCAAAAGAGAGAGAAGTGGATATAGATGTTTCCACCGCACGTCGTCATCTGTAGTGTGGTTACTGCACACGGCGTAGCGCACTGTCAAGAAGCAAGTTTTGAGATCTACTATGAAGAAGAACGAGCTGTCTTGGGCAAAAGATTATAAAGGCTGACGAAACACGTCTGGGGAACGCTTCGCAAACACCCACAAAAGATGATATCTTGGGGCTTCAAGAGAACCTTCGTCACCTCATTGAAAGAATGATCTATAGCATGAAGTACATAGATGTACTACAGAGGAAACTGATCTCAAAAATGCATAGGCGGCTTACTAACGGCGACGGGCTGTTCTGGGAGAATTTGGTTCGCTGGCACAGCTTCCAGCTCATCAAGAGCTTCTTTATCAAGAAAACATTGACAGTTTTAGACTGGTCAAGGAATTTATGACTTAAACCTCAGATAAAATCTGTGGGCCATTGTCAAAGCTCGGATCCGCAAAATGGATTGTTTCATCAAAACTAAGAAGACCGAGAGTGTCATCAAATTTTGGTATCAGGACCTATGAGTGAAGGAAATGTACAGGAAAGTTACAGATTCAATAGGTAAAAGAGTGAACCAAGTAATTTTGTATTAATTTGCATTCAAATGTAAAAGAAATAAATGTTCATATTAGGTCATTAGGTCTTCGTCCTTTTTTCTACCGTTTGTCCCAACTGATTTGCACAGTACTGTATTTACATTCATTAAAATAAAAGAAAGTGTCTGTTGCAGGCCGGTATGATCGAGTATTTTTTTCTACCTGCACTGAATTTGATCGAAATCAAAAATAGGAATAATTTAAGCTTGATATTAATCTTATTTTGTAGAAATCATGCTACCGAACTGCATATTTGTATTCTATGACAACCAAATATCTCTTCAAGCTTGTATCTTCTACTATACTAAATTTATTATAAAACTCAATCTGAAATTTTGGTAGAACAGGCGCTGCGGTTTCGTATTTATGGTTTCCCTGAACGTTTCCTCATATCAATCATAAAAATAGAAATGTAGGAAGAATGCCATAAGAAAAGTCGGAAAACATCTTTATTGAAGCATTCATTGTTGGAAACAACCAAGAAATTATTATTATTTATTTCAACGTTTAACAAACTGGTTGTTTCTTTTGAATATGATGATGATACGTTTCTACGTATCGTGTTAGGCCAAGATTATTTTTGTACTTGACTTTTGCATTTTATATATTTGCTTACTTTCATTTGGCTTGTAAAGGAAGTTTAGAATTTGCAACCAGCGAACAGGTTCGTGCACCTCATTTCTTTAAAGGTTAAAAAATGTATTTCGGATTAAAAGAGAGAGAGAGACTGCTTTTCTGAGATTTTTAGAAAAAGCTTTTGCAAGCTAAAGCGACGATTCAACTTTTTCAGGAAAGGAAACGGGAGGAACATCTATGTTGTAACAAATTTTATCAACTTGCTCAAATAGGAATCTTAGGAGAATCAACCTACAATAACTAAAACTCAGAAAATTTCTGATCTTTGATTTGCTCTTTCCTGTATCGTCTGGTTTCGTCACACCTTGATACAGATATTTTTGGATTGCAATTTAAGTTCAACAAATTGATCAATACCAATGATTTGGTAATAAGTATCTAACTATTTGGCATGTATTTACGAAACTCAGTGTTTCATATCGAGAAACCTAGTCCTAGAAGAAAGGACAAGAAAGAGGAAAAATGAAAAAAACTTTTATTTTCTATAAGGATCTAGTTAGTATACCGTTATATCTGCTTCTACATCGCTTTTTTTTTCAAATGCATGTAAATTCGAACCATAACTATCTTCTAGATAGTAAATTTCAGCACCTAATTCTGAACAATTGCTATAAATTATCTTTCAAGTTGAAGAAGGCTACAAAAAGTGGAAAAAAGAAATTTAAATTCCCACGAGAACATTATTTTCACCCCTCTTGACAAATCCTTGTAAGACTGATTAAAAACAAAATTAACATTTACGTTAAACACAAAACGGCACAAGAAGAGCGCTGAAATAATAGACTGCGTGCTGCAAACGATTATGAGGAGAACACACCTCTATGAATATCTTTAGAATTATGTTAAAATATTCTTTTAGGTGTCATTAGTTAAACACTTAGTTAAGACATAGTAGGAGCACTTTAGTAAATTGGTCCAGTAGCTTTAATGTCTTCATCATTTAAACTTTTACCATCGACGAAGTCAGTCACCCCATTTGGTCAAATTACTTCCGGGAGAATCCTTGTCGCTTGATGAAAAATAATAAAAAAATTTTAAAGTTAACGAAGATTATGAAACCCAATTTGGGGGTGCGTCCTTAACAAAATTCACGTTTCAGTTCTCCGTTCCAACCTATGACGATAATGTTGTGGGAACATTTAAAGGAGGGCATTTCATTCGGGTTTGAAATTACATTCTTGAGAATTATTAATTGCCACACTTAATGTACGAGCCTTAAATAAATGATCCGTCAAACGTGCTTCTTCACATTGCATTTTTTCTTTTTAGATTTTCAGTTTAATCCTCTGGGGTGGTTGTTTATAACTGTTTAGACTAGCTTGTTTAGATATTTTGTTCGCGCCACATGTGAAAGAGGGTTTTGCGTGTTTGATCCTAGATTAGTTATTAATCTTCTTCATACAGCTTAGGAACACGAAGTGGATACGTTTTATGAAACCCACCAAAACTCTTTATTAAACAAATAAATTAGTACGGCCATGATTAGAACGACCTACTAGTGAATTTCAAGAGCAATAAACTCCTTTGAAAATAACACGCTAATTCAAGTTTATACAACAATTTATCTTGGACGAGAACGAATAAAATTTCCGGGTAAGGGTTAATAATTTTTATTAATACACTAGAGTATTAATTTTACGACTTTATGTATGTGCGTGTAAAACACATGTTGAAAAGAGGGCATCATCCGATTTAATTTCCCAACTGCGAAAGTTGAACAACAACACGCGAGAGATGCTTGCCACCGCAACACATAAACAAAGAGCGAAAATACCCCGGAATCTGGAACCTGCAACCGACCGCAAACTTATTACGAAAATATGAGACAATTTTTCTTGGGAAGTGTACACAATCTGAGGGTAAATTTGCACCATTATTCATTCTTTCTCAAAATACAAAACGAAGAAAAAAAAAAGTTCAAAACAAGGCAATTGTTCGCGACTTACCAAGATGTGGCAGATGAGGACGGAGATTAAATTTTTAGTGGATTTAAATTAATTTTCTGCTTCCAATGGAAGTGGTTGCGTTTTATATAGATTTGCCCTTTCTTGTATATTTCTATAATAAAAAAAAGAATAATAATAAGAAATGAAATGGGGAGTTTCCAGGAAGAAAAATGTTTTTCGTGTTTGCTTCTTCTAGATATACTATAATGGAGTATGTACTTCGAATTAATCTTTTGTAAGCTTTTTACTTTCTCGAGTATATTAAATTTCGTAATTAGTTTTACTTTATTTCCTTTTATAAAAAATTATTTCAATCCCACATTTCCAGTTTTACCTAAAAAAATTATTACTATCTTTGTGTGGTATTGGAATAAAATTAGAAATAGAAAATCATTCGATTAAAATCCAATTTATTGTATCTAGGACATAATAATAAAAACAACATGAAAATAATCGCATAGTATGCTGTTGAAGAATAGGTTGATTTAGAGGTGACACATTGGTCATGTTTATCATTATTATTACAACTACCATATAAAGAATAAGACGGAACATGATACTTTACCATGCTAGAAGTAAGACATTAATCTTTATGAAACGATGAAGGATTACGTTTAAATTCCATTAGTAAGAAGAGCTTCTCAACAATAAAAGATCGCTTGATGTTCTAAAAGCTAGTAGAGTTGGTTTAAAAAATATTTTAAAGTAATCATATTTCTTATCACACTGTTTTCCAATAGATCCTTATTTTGCCAAATCGGATATTTTGAATATAGTTAGTAACACGATTCCCGCAAAAATGATTTCAAAATATTCAGTTTAGAAAAATGCAGTTTAATCTTTTACAAATACTCAACTTCTTTGAGGGTTAGATAGAGTTCACTAAAAACACTGTTTGGTGTTAACATAAAATTGGGCTCTGTTCACACGAAGTGCATCACAATACCTGAAAAGAATCTAACAGTTCTATCTTACAGTTTAGGCGGTTTTGTTCGCGCATGCAGTTAAAGCATTTTGCCTGACCAACAATAATATACCAAGGTATTACAAGATTGTTGTCCAAAAACTCCTTATCCTCCATCTAATCATTTATTTTACATCAAAAAGCATTTAGAAAATCCCACCTGAACTTTAGTGTATGCTTATCGTCATTGATATGTTAACCAATGAGTTCAAAAGGTTTAAAATTTGGCGTCTTATTGTATTAAGCACTGATCAATATTACGATTTTGACTTCTCATTAAACCAAGAGTCTTTTCCATTCTAGTCAGTTTTAGTAGCAAAACGGGATTGCTTTAGACAAAGACGGCGGTTCGATAAAGCGATATGAGTAGAAAGATATCAATAGTCATTTTGGTAGAACTTCACTTCACTAGCACTTCAACACTAGTGACATTCTGGAAAATGTACCTCAAATGTCTTGTTAATAGTTACTCAAAAATTCAGAACTGATTGTAAAACATTAATTTCCTAGTGGACAACTAAAATCTGAAAATGCCCTCTACATAGCTGAGGTTCGTATAATTACAAGATCGTAATATTTCAACTTGCTCAACAACCTGACCACAAAGAATAGTTTTAATCTTGAAAAAATTTTCAGTGAGAGCTTCTTAAAGGAGGTTAATTGACAAGGTAGCATAAAAAAAAAGTAACTCAGTAACTGAACTTTATTTTACATGATAAAAGGACCACGAGAGTTGATCCGAGTTCCGCAAGATGCACTAAGCTTCTTATAGTGACTCAATCCTTTGTTAGCCAGAGAAAACCCGTGTAACCTCGGTATAATGTCTTTGTATCCAAAATCTCGTTAAGAAAACTAGAACCAACAAATTCAGCTTAGCAGTATACTAGAAAGACGTAATCTTTATGTGAAAGTAACTTACAAGAAAATTCAGTTTCAAGACCTAGAAGATGGAGCAAGACAATTAAAGGCAGAATCTTTTTATCGAGTTCAATTCGATACAAGAAGTTTATAGTCAATCATAATGTCTAAAAATTGAATTAACTTCCGTATTTCCCTATAGATATTTTGTTGGATACTCCAGATATTTAAGTTTGTATTTAATCATGTCTCTCAAATCTCTTGTGGGTTGCCGAACATCTTCGAATATTTTCTAATTCATAAGGAGTAGGATCACATGATTGGGCCTCACGTGGAACTTTCTAGAATATTGGAAGATGAAATTCTCGTATTTGTTTATTTGTTTTGTGTCAGAGACGTTTCCATTGACTCCATAGTTTCTAACTGCTGCGATCATCTCGCCGCCTACTGGAATTTAGTTGAACAAAAGAGGTATTTCAATTTCAAAACAGAATGTATGTTTTCTTGCTGTTTTTCTCACTACTTATCTCAATAGTGTTGTCCAAAAGTCTTTATAGTGCTCTAGATCTAGAAGGATGATGATGCTCTAAAAACTGTGAGTCGTTTAACACTGCTATATTTCTACAACTTCTAGTTAATTTTCAAATACCGTGATTTAAATTGAAGAAGTATCCATCAGTACTAAATCACTCTCTTGCCGAAAGGACCAGCTTTGCATTAGGTATCGATTTTCATCAATCTTGTTTGCAGTTAATGTTTGAAACAAAACTGTAATAGGATCTGTTTGACAATTTCAATGCAAACACAATATTTTTCCCGTATGTCAGTTTCATCTAAATATTGTCAACAAATGGAAATGGTGTGAACCAAGAAAGTGAGTTTTCTAGATCTAGCATCTCAACATTATTGAACTTTTTCTAGAGCAAGAAGTTTCTGGACTACTCAAGATCTTCCTGTTTGTATTTAGATGCCTAAATTAGCTATTTAAAGGCATTTTATTATGTAAGATTATAAACGCAAGCAATCAAAATTGTATCATATATCAAATTCAAAGGATGTAAAGTGTACCACACTGTACATCCTGAAAATACTGCCATAATAATCAGGGTGAACAAATACAAGCCGCCGCAGTGAGTATTAAAACAAGAAACTAGCAAGTTACTGTGGGTGCGTTTGCCATCGCGCTCGGAGCATATTGTGTACACCGAAAGCGTTTGTCATTGTGCTCAAACAAGTATCTGTAGCGTTTCGAATCTCCAATTGCCGCAGATCAGATAAAATCGAGCATTCTTGATGTGCTCAAAGTACGGCAAAGGGCAGCCGTGAGCATTGTAAACCAGGCATGCGCAATGCCACGGTCATCAGCTGGAATTAGCTTCATTTCTAACCTTGATAATTTCTCTGCGTTGCTATAACGTGCTTTTGCATTTGGTGTATTGTTTTGTGTAAAGCTGCCCCTTATATTTGAAATCAAGCTCTACACAGGTTTGTTTACTGCTTGATTTAACTGTACTATGATCAGTTGATCGCAAACTTCTCCAAATGCGTTTGGCATCATTTAATGTGAAACCGGTCACGTGATCGATATTGTTATCTGTCTCCTCTAATCTACGAGAGCGACGGTAAACGCACCCTGCAACTGCAGTTTACTGTCCCCCCCAAGACAGTCCCTAAAGAAAAATCAATATCTTGAGTTTTCAAAAAAACAGAGGAATAGATTCATCATAGGGGACCTAGATTAACGACAATCAAAGGAAAGAAGCTGTTGGAAGCAATCAGAGAAAATAGATGCCAACCATTATCCACGGGCATTGGCCAACAGATCGAAATAAGATACTAGATATCATAGATTGTTAAGAACATACCAACAAACTTCAAGCGAGTAGAAGAAGGATCACTCACCAATCCTTCTGACGCTGAGTGAAGCTATCATAAGAAAAGAAATTAGCCCAAGCTTGGTGAACAGAAAGACTGGAAAAGCTTTAGGCTCAGTCAGGAAGACTCAGTACCACTGAGAAATAAACAACAACTGGACGAAGAAGTTGAATTCTTTATAAACAACATCCAACAAGCAGCATAAGAAAATACTCCTACAACCAAAAAAGAAGAGCAACATGCAACAACTACCAAAAATAAATTAGAAACCTTATCATAGAAAACAACAATCCAAAGTCCCACAAGACAAAACAAATCTGAATAACATCAGCCAGCGCATAAAAAGAGAGATACAGCAAATAGAAAAATGACTCGATTAACACCTACTTGAAGGAATTAACGGATGATAGCAGCACTAACTGTTCTCTCTCTGGAAAGCAACCAAAAGATTGAAAAGACCGATAGTGCAGACCCTCCAATAAGACAAAACGCTGGAAACTGAGCAAAAAGCCAAGATCACCTAGAAAGAACATTCCAACCAAACGAAGAGCAGGAAGAGGAACCAAACTGGGATGCAATTGCCCAAAAATAAAAAGAAATCGAGCTTATTATACCCAGAGAAGTAGCTAAGTAGATCAAAGATAACATAAATTCAAAGAAAGTCGCCGGATTTGACGTAATCACTGGCGAAGTGTAAAAACAGCTCCCACTCTTATAAACGCTGCTTTCAGGCTGAAGGACGTGCTCAAGCTGTGGAAAGTTGCAGGAGTCATCATTATCCCTAAACCTATTCCAAACAGAGCAACATCAATATTTATTTGAAGATTCCAAAATAAAGTATTAAGTACCACCGTAAAAGCACATGGTATGTCAGAAACAAAGACATTCATCGGGACCTGATTATGGAAACGGTGCACAGCAAAATGAAGAGGTTTGCAGGGAGCCACGAAGAAAGGCTTCATCAACATGTGAATGCTGAAGCCATCCAGCTTCTCGACAACACAGGGATAGGGAGAAGACTTAAAAGAATTAAGCCTTTTGAGTTAGTGTAAGTGATAATTTTAGTGTAAATCAGAGTAAAGTGCGGAAGTGTAGTGTAGTTAAGTGCTAGAACATAAAGAACGCTATTAGACCAAACCTTAGAGTAAGAACAGTAGTAGCTTAAGATAGAGTAGAATAGCTTATTGTTATTAGTCTCATAAGAGGAACAACAATCCAATCCAAATATCCAACATTTAAATGTTATGCAAGGAAGTTAGTTTCCTTCAAGCTGGAGAACTAGAATCTAAAAGTATTAAACACTTTTACACTACTTATATCAGATCAAATTCTCGAAAGTAGCGTTTCAGTCTGTTCAGTAAGAAAAAACAGCCGTTATCTTGAGAAACGTAACACGGAAGAATTGAGGTCGGAAGTCGCATAAGAAGAATCCAAAATACAGTTGAGGGAACTAACATCAACGAATAAAGCTGTTTGTCTACAGGGTGTTTCTAAGTTCGGTTGCCAAACTGAGAGGGTGTATTTGGGAAAGAAAATCAATTTTTCAGTTTTTCGATTTTCCAAATATTAAAGGAGCTAGGGGTCCTAAAAGAGGCACTACATTTTTGAATAAAATAACATACCAGTGGACGCAATATTTATAGTAATATTTCGGCATTTATAGTTTCTGAAAAAATAATGCACACTTTCCAACAAGATCGTACGAAGAAGTAACACATAGAAAATAAATAAAAAAAAAATAGTAACGAAACAAGAAGAAATGGGCGTATGTATCCTACAAGAAGAAACAAATTGGAAAGACGAAAGAATGGAAACCGCGAAAAGAATGCACACAGATTTTGAGGATGGGGAAAGAAAGCAAAGTAATAAATGTTCAAATTGAACAAACGAACGAAAAAGTATCGGATATACAAGATACAATTAATCCAAGAGATCAGTGATCTCACAGACGAGCAAGTAAAAAGAACAAGAAAAGAAGATAATATGAAAGATAGACTTGAGCTTGACCCTATAATATTAAACACTTAGGTAGTCAAGAAAGCATCAATATGGCGGGAAATACAAAGCATATTCTTGGACCTAACAGGAACTTGTTTTGCATAGTTGCAAGAATAGTCACAGACTAGATAAATTCAAAGACAAGAAGAATCAAATAATGTTCAGCTCTGTATTCCATTGCCTTTAACACGTTTTAACTCACTTTAATTTTAATGAATTTGTATTTGTCACTTGTACTATTCTATGATATTTTACAATAGGCGTTATTCCAGTCGACGATTCACAGTTCGAATTGCTAGTTAGTTAACTGTTTTGGTAATAGATTCCTAAATTGTTAGAAGCGGTAATTCTTGATACAATTGCTTGTTCCAAACACACCATTCTGCATTGCAAATAAGTAATCGTGACGATTATTTTGGAATATTTGGATTTTATTGAGTTGAGCTAGCCGATTTCCCTGTATATGTGACAATCAATTTTTTATGAACTTTTCCCGTTGATAATAGATCTAATTTCGTATAAGTTCCATTGGATTTTTGCTAGTGTGGTGGTTTAAGATGACTTTTTGTTTAGATAGAGACTTAAGTATTTTATGGCACCGTCAGAAGAGTTCCATGGAAATGATATGCCATTCATTGCTACACATTAGAAGGTATTTAGTTCTATTTAGCGTAAATAACTTTGATTTGTATTTATCATCATCATCTTTATTCTGAGCTGTATCATTTGCAAACGTTAAGCTATGTGTAGGTCTATCGTCTACGTATGTTATGTAGTAAAGGTCTAAGTATGAAGCCTTGTTGAACTCCAGATTTGACATCTTCCGTTTGAAACTATTTACGATTAATTCTTACCTTGAACTTTCTTTCCAAAAGAAACAAAACTGAAGTCGCCAATAAATAGGATGTAAGTTTAAAATGCGGTCCATCTGTCCACACTGTCAAACACTTCTGAATATCTGGTAAGATAGCAACTGTGTGAGGTTTGTCTTCAAAGCTTTTAACCAAAATTTCGTTGCACGCTGAAGGTGTTAGAGCGTCGAAGTTCTAATAATCGAAAACTTGAAAAAGTAATTGCTTTTGCCCAACTTACTTTATTTAGAAACTTAAGTCATTTAAGGTGGGTGGATAATGTGTGTTGACCATTTCTGGAAATTAATCTTTTACATTACCTCTTGTTTGAAATAATAAAAAATCGACGAGTTCAGCCCTTTTGAATTATTTTAATTTATTTTATGAGTTATGTGTCTGCCATTGAGCAAATCCAAGATTATCAATTTTGGTCAGCTATAAATGCTTCAGATCTGCAGCACCATTTCTTACATAACTGTCTCAGTTTGGGAAGAACTCGAAGAAAGGCATTGTGAGATATCACGATTCTAAAATTCTTATTTCACCCACTGGAAGTTATAAAGAGAAGCTGCTTTTGCTAAAAATAAATGACGAAAAGTTATCATACCGAAGATCTGTGTTGGTTTGATTTAGTCATTCTGTACCTTTTTCATTCAATAATAGGTAGATTTGAACTCAATTTGATCTTCAGATAACTGAACAATCTTATTTTCAAAACGATCAGAGGTCTTATGATTTCTATAGCATAAGAGTACTTTTCTTATCAGAAAATGAGAGAAAGCGTTTAGTTTTTACCTAATTAAGTTATCCATCCTAAGATGTCTAAAGCCATGTATATATAGGTTATACCGAAGCGATGATTGGCAATGATCGACATTATCCAGTGACGTCCTTTTAAGACGACAGACCGCTGCAGTGTACTAATGTTTGAGAATGCTACGCATTGAACTGTGAGTTATAAGAGTTATCTAGGATAGGATAGGATACGTGTTAGATTACATCAATACCTATTTTCTTCAAAATCCCAAAAACAAGGTTTGCTCTGTGGAGATATATTCTATGTCAGTCTGAGAACTTTATCTTCATTTAATTTTCAAGTTTTTGTCTTCTATAAAAAATCCCAACTGAGAAAAATGCATCATCGTCCACCGTTAATTTTTTGTCATTTGTGAAACAACGTTATGTTAGGAAATCCGAGCAGAATTCAAGTTTATAGGTAGCGGCTCTTCTAGTGTTCTGCGCAATATCCTTTCATGTGTATATATGTAGAACAAATTTCTCGTTCTGATTATTCAATGACATATTTATACACTTAATCGGACTACCCCTGACAGTTTTTCGATGAATAGGTGGGCGGTCTGTTATTGGCTGCATGAAGTTCATTATAAAGCTTCAGTTGATTGACAGAAGTGCGCAAATCGATTTGTGATAATTTTATCGGCGAGCGTTTGGATATTCTGACGTAATAATTGGAAACATCTTTATTTCGTTTAGCTATATGTAATAATATCAAGCCTTTTCTAATAGAATAGCAAGAAAGTAATAATTGAGATTAATTTCAAAGAGAAATTTGAGGCAAAATAAACCTTCGGAAACTATTCTAATAAAAATTCTTCATTCAATTACCGATTCCGCAGGGTATCCTGGTTTAGGCACCATCAGAATTCCAAGCCTTCGTTTTTGAAACTTTTGGAAATAAGGAGTTTCTGTGTGGAATTCCTTAAATATAAATTATGAACGGTTTTCTCTTTTATCGCATGGGTTGAGTAACAATTGGATAGTTTTTTTATTACAGAAGGGCAACATAGAAAAATTAAGAATTTTCTTCGTTATTCGTCATTTCAAACAAAAAAAATATTTCTATATACAGTAAATATGAATTTTATATTTTATTTAAATTTATCAAAATATTCAGAAGAATAGAAATCTGCCTTCGAACTATTTAAAATGGCTACCAATAAAGTAAAGTAATTCTCCTAGAACTGGAGTACCTACTTTCGAGAGAAACATCTTCAGTTACACCCTAGTGTGGTATGTAGTTAACGACAAAACATAAAGAAAATGACAGCGCTATAACCATTCTAACTCTTCGAGCTCGATTAAAAATGGTAGTAAATCGCTATGTAAATGTTCCTGAAACATACTTGCTATCAGAGATTTATTTTAGCATTAACGTGTTTGGTAATGCGAAGAAAGTATGTTAGTGGTGTATCATTTCTTTGAAACGCTATCTTCTATGAGCAAATCAATAAAAACACGACATTACTGATGAGAAAGAAGTCTTAATGGCAATCCACTTCCACTAAAGCAAGGCGAGTTTTATTTATAGATGCCAAAACCAAATAAAGAAAAATCAACCTGAATATGCTACTGGTATTTACATAATTAAAAACTACTATATTTATGGGAAAAGCAATCAAAATATTATTTAAATAAGCCATTTATATCTCCGGAGCGTGTGAACCAATAATTTTAATAAAATGTACACAAAACTTGTTTTACCAGACTAGCAATTCTGTTTTCTTATCGAGGACAAATCGTCTTCCGTGCCTTCCATTAATCGAACATTTGAGATTGTTGCCTATGTACGCATTTTCCTCCCATCTCGATTTTCTGCAAGCCGCAAATTTTGACGTCAAACTAAGGTAATTTTGTACCTATACAACAGATGAAAACGCACGTCCGATGTCGTAACAATGTTTTGTTATGATTATTGTGGGTTGGTGTCACATATCACAATTAAGGCAAACAGACAAGCGAGTATCAAGCGGGCGCCTTTAATAATATAATAAATAATCCGTCGAGTAAACGAACTCTCCTCAATTGGCTTGATAGTATGTAACTAATAAATTCAACATATGGAATGCTTTTACCGATAATTCAGTTTAAAGGAGAATTCCTCTTTAAATTCCTTACGTCAAGTCACTAAAGGGAAGAGCAAAAATAACCCATGAAAATTTCCATGCAATTCCTCGAAGTGCATTCTGATATCGAACTCTACAGTACGTGTATGCAATATTATTCCCCTCCGGACTCGCCCGGAGCTTCGACGAAGGCGACACCGGATGTTCGTTCTTGCTGCACCGTTAACTTCCGATTTCGTTATAATGAGACCACTCCTGCAGTTTGTCGTAATGGCTAACCCGTGACTATTACATTGAAATGCTTTACAATTTTTCACTTAATTGATCCTAGACATGTTTCAAGAAAATTCGACAGTAATAATAAGAGAGAGGAGTGTGGACATTTCTCAGTAAGTTTGATGACACACAATATAAAGCCACGTCTCGATTGAAATGGCTGAAATGTAAAATAATTTGCGTTCGTGTAAATCTGAGTTCAAACTGTTGAAACGATTTGTTTTCGACTTTGACAGTTTTATAAGTTACAACGTTCGTTTAGCGAACCGTGTTATTAAGTTGTAGATGCTTAAACATTAATCGAACAATGGATTTTACTGTCGATTCATCTCCTTTCCTGTATTTATGAAATATAGGACGATATGGTAAAGTACATGCTGGAAGAAAAAGAAATAAAAATTGCATTTAATAAGTGGATCTTTCTAGAACGCTAGTAGTATTAATCTTGTGACTGTTCGTTTTGTCAGTTACTTTATTAAAAACAAAACTAGATATGGTACATCGTGCTCGAGATCTAGTAGGTACATTTGTTATCGTTATATTTAAATTCTTCTTGTATGGTAAAGCATAAAAATTTGATTAAATGAAAGAAAAATATTTCTGCTAGGTCAAATTTTTGCTTGAAATGTCTTGGGAATCAACCCAAGTTGTTGTGAGCTTGGATTACCTTCTATTCCCAGATATATATTTCTTAGTAATCGATTGCGTTTGTCACTTGTGCTAAACCGTAAAAGGGCCTATATTTATTTCGAACTGATTATTCAACTTTAATTTAGTTCTTGAGTTCATTTACAGGACAGTGAACTATTTGATGTCTTCTTATCATTTCAGTTTTAGTACTTATATTAAAAATTCTTAAACTACAGCCTATCTAAAGCAGAAGCTTTGAAATGTCTCACAACAATTAAAGGTATAAAATAAAGGGGTACTGTAGAACGTGACTACATCAGCGTTAGCAATAAACCTTATCGTTTATGGCTGCTGTTGAGGTAAGTTCCATTGAGAAAATTGCAAGTCCCACTTATCTAGACATCATTAACTCCCTCGCGAAGCAGTTAGAAAGAATCAATAGAGATCATTCTATTTACTGGTAACGACAACCATAATTAGTCACAGCATCTCTCTTATCTTAAGGCGAATAGACATTCTTAACTGCATTTTTTAAAAATCTTATCAAAACTCCAATCAAATGAAAGTAAATCTAGAGAAAGCAGCATTCATCTACTCACCACAGAAGAGACTTTTACAATTATTTCACGATGTCCATTTAAATGACAACGTATGTATGTACCTGAATGGCAAATCCAATTTTGACAAGTCTTATGAAATCCACCTTATGGTGAATACCTTGAATTAAAAATTCTTGAATCCGTTCAAGACCATTCATTAGTTATAAGTCTACGGCATTATAAAATCTTCCAAAAACGAATTTGAAATATGAATTACTGCCTGTTGTAAAACTGATTATAATTTAAGCTGCGAGATTTATGAAGGTATCAAAATGAATGAAGCTAAAAAATAAGGTTAAAGGATACAAATAGGTAACCGTTTCGAGATAACAATGTAGATTCCATTTGGTATAACACTTTTTATAGTTCAGATCAGAACATCATCAAAATGTCACACTCACTCCATACAATCAGACCATCCCAAAAAGCTTGAAATCTGAATCCCTTTAATAGTAAAACCATGACTTTAGGCTTCTAAAAGACAAAGAACTGCTAATAAGCAGATCTGTCGGCCCTGAAGAGCTGTAAGGCTTCAACCGTTCTCTAAAGATTTAAAACTAAAAAAGAATCTTAATGTGGTTGGAATTCTACCTAGAAATTGAGAAATGCAGAAATACTGGGCTAAACTAACTTTCTTACAGTCGATTTTGTATATCATCGGAAACAAACAACCTGGACACAGGAGAAATCAAAAGAAGCTTACGGAAGAAGATTATCCTGTCTGCGGGCAGCAAGTATTTCTCACGTTCTTCTTCCACTTTAAATTAATGTAATATTATACTCATCTCTTCTTCATTAATATTAAATACTGTTCTCTTATTGCTTCTCCTAGATAGCGATGTTAGTTCTCAGAAAGAAATTTATCTACACCTACTGCTAACTGAGATAGCAATTTATTAGTTCAAGTAAAGAAACGAAGAATCTGCGTATATTGCAAAACCCAGGACTAGTGTCAGTGTCCTAAATTGGTTTCAAATTTCTCAGAAAATAATAAATAAAAAGTAATTTCATGAGTAGCAAGCGGGAAGGATTTTCAGCACTCGAGATTTCACCAACTGTTGTTTATTGTATACACCCTGTAACGTACTGTCTGTGTTTGGATTCTGTAGTACATCAAAGCGTTTGTCTAAACTACTCAAGATATACAGTGACAGCGCCAAACGGCTTATTTCGTTCTTATATCAATTTTCCAAAATCTACCTCCTTAGGTAAAGAAGAAAAGAAGAGTCTCTGAGCTCCTATGGCGGTTTGCCTTCAAATAACGAGAATAATACAAGATAACCTTTTTCTCTCTCTTGGTTGTTGTTCTGCAGACTTAAACGAGAATGCTACAAAAAAGACCGAATCTTCGAAATTGTTGTCGCGTATTCGGTCAAATATTTGGACATTATAGTTTAAGTCGAATTGCAGCAGTTGACAAGATTGAAAAACGGAGCATGGTGTGGTATTGCAGAGTTACATTAATTATTGCACTACTGCAAAGCTCAAAAGGAAGCGTGAAGAATGACTGACTTTTATGATTTTATCACATACAAAAGAAGCCAAAGTAGTTGAAACGTATCAGATTCACTATGGAATTCTATATATACCTCCAGTTTTTAGCGTCTTTACTTTTAGAAGATCAGAAAAAACAAACAATATCTTCAGTATAAAGGATGAGCTCACATCGTACTTTGAACATATTAATTATTTTCATCCTGTGTGTTTCCTACTGATTTGCGTTTGTTATTGCGTTTGCATCAAGCTTCATACACACTTGGAGAGCAGAACAGCGAAGCAAACAACACAGCATTTGTAAACTAAACTCGTAAGTTAAAATAGACAACAAAAAAGCGAGCACTAGCAGGTGTGAACTAAATGGTTCCATTTATTGCAAGTTTATGCTTTAACCATCTACAATGGTTGCAAAACGCTTGCACAACATCCCTTAGTACCGATGTCCGACGGATCGCCTAGACTCGCGGCGAACAAAGTTGATTTGCCAAAAGGCAGATCTATGAGAAAGACTTTTGGACGAAAATTTAACTAAACTATCTAGTTTTGAAGTTCGAACTGTAAAATATGCAAACGTGTTTTGTCTTTATGCGGGCCAATTTGATCCTGGAGACCAAGTTTGCTATTCCTAGTCTAGACGTTCGCTGCGCCATTCTGTTCTCCAGTTTGCACAAAGTAACATTTACTGCGTAGTAATGAGAATGTAATATGAGATCTTTTACAACGTTCTTTGATACGTAACACTACTAATAAAACCTTACGGGTTTAAAAATTCTCTGGTCACCTTTCAAAAACTGATGCTGTCGTATTATCATCAAAAGCATACAAAAGTCTTTAGAAAAACTAAATTATATGATCTTCGGGGATGAAAATAAGAATCTCAAACTTGAGAAATATCTTTTTATAGGTTTGAGTTAAACAGAACTTGGCTGAAGTCTTAAAATATCGAAACTACAGATGCAAACTGGTGCTGGAACATCCACGTCTGTAAAATTCCTGGTTCAAAATAGGTGATACATGTGTTATCAAACGAAAGCTGATCCTACTCTCTTGTAAATCACGATAATAGATACCAAAAGTGTTCAGCTCGAGAAAGAACGATTTGCGTTTTTCAATCACCCTTGTGTGATAATACCCAGTTGTATCTTAAGTAATGCTTTTTAAAAAGCAGAGATAAAAGTGTGAAAATATCTTTTATAATATAAAAGCAAGCCAACAAGTTGAAACAAGATTTACAGCAAACAGTTGAATAACGTCGAGATGGATAAGTTTAGACTCTTATAATGCTATAATCAGCTTAGCTGGGAGTAAGAAAGTGTCAAAATATGTAAAACGAGATTTACAGCTTTCAAGTCTAAAATTACTAGGTACGCAAGGTTCCCATGGAAATTCTCAAGAAATTTACTTTCAGAATCTGAGTTGAGTAGTTAGAAGTCGCAGATCTAACCGAATGTATGAGTAATTTAGGGATTTGTTCAGTGAACCCAGCAAGGCTGTATCCTGAGTCAGGACATCACACCTTTATTATGAATCTGACATGTAAGTGAAAATTGGAATTAATGCCCAAATACCCTTCATAATGGTAACGTCAATTTCCAAAACTGATATACTCCAGGTAGGTAGAGCAAAGTTCTCGGGGGGCAAGACATCGAGAAATCCGTCAAAATGCAAAAAACTACACGTTGCAACATATAATGTACAATCAACTGCAGGAGAGGATCGTCTGCTCGAACTCGAAAACGCTCTCGGCCGGATTAAATGGGATGTTATTGGACCGAGTGAGATCTGCAAAAGAGACGAGGATTTGATAACACTCAGAAATGGAAACATGATGCTCTACAGGGGAAACAGCGATAATAGCAACCACGGCGTAGCCATAATAATAAATAAGAAATGGATACCTAATATCTGTAAATGCGAATCAATCTCTGAAAGAGTAATATATACCATCATCCACCTAAATAGAAGATATAAAATAAAGATCATTCAAGTTTCTGCTCCAACGACGACGTACAACGATGAGTCCGCAGATTAATTTTATGGCGACATTGAAACAACAATGAAGACCGACAAAACGAATTATACTATAATAATTGGTGCCTTCAATGCTAAAATAGGCAGAAATCAAAATGACGAAAATAAGTGTTGGTCGATTTGGGATAGGAGACAGAAATGACAAGAGGTAACATGCTGATTAACTTTCTTGAAAAGAACACTTATACTGTGTGAACACTTTTAGAAAGGAAAGAAAATAGGCAGTGGACATGGCGGAGCCCAAATGGGAAAACGAGAAATCAAATTGATTATATGATCTCCAATAATTGCGGAATCATAGAGAACGTAACAGTAATCAATCAGCTAGCAATGAGCAGCGACCATAGAATGCTGAAGGCCTAAATAAGAATTGATACCAAGCTAGAAATGAAACTCTGTCACCAGAAACCCACCAGTTTTAATATCTGGAAACTAGGGGACTCCACGACGAGCAGCATTAGTAGGGGAAAGAAGGTGGCAAATGCAGGAGTGTATAAACTTTGATACAGATAAGGACGGCAACCTAAACAAACACATAGTACGCAGTATCACCACAGCAGCTCAAAAGAGTCTAGGTAAAAGTAAAAATGAGCAAACAAACAATACTAACTCAAGACACAAAAAAGCTCATAAAGAAAAAAAACTGCAGAGGGAAGAAATTAATTAAAAGTGACCAATAAGCAGATAAGAAGAAAAATCAGAAAAGCGTTAGAAAATACAACACGGAGATCAAAGAAACTACAGAGAAGAATACGGAATACAAAGTATTTAGAAAACAAATAGCAGCAGAAATGGGGATATATTTTAAATTACAATAGATGGAAGAACAGTTACTGAACGAGATGAAATTCTGAAGGTTGTTAAGAATTATTATCAAACGCTTTACAATCCTCAAAAGCCTAGAACCCAACTCCCTGTCGATAGAAGAGCGAAACATTTCACAAAGGGCCTGCCAGAAATGAGCAAGTACGAAATAAAGCAAGCAATAAGGCAGATGAAGAACCCATAAAGCACCTGGTGAAGATGAAGTCGTAATAGAGCTATTAAAAGACGAGGACAACACATTACTGAAAGCTCTGCAGATTTGATTTAACGGATGCTTAGATCAAGGAATAATTCCGGGAACCTGGAAGAGAGCGAAGGTTATCATCTTATATAAAAAAGGCGATAAGACAAACTTGATAAACTACCGGTCTACATCATTGTTATCACTTGTACATAAGCTGTTCTTCAATAGATTAAGCAGCAAACTAGACTCCGCTCAGCCAAATGAACAGGCTGGCTTTCGAAAAAACCACGGAACAATAGAGCATATACATACAGTAAAAGAACTAATACAAAAATCGATGAATATAATCTCCCATTAGCTATAGCGTTCGTGGACTTCGAGAAAGCTTTTGATACCGTGGAACATTGAGCAGTAGTAGACTCGCTGCAACGATTAAAAATAGACCATAGTTATATCATGCTCTTGGAAGATCTATACAAGAATTGTACTTTTAAAATTGAGCTGCATGCACAAACAGAAGAAATACAAGCGTTAAGAGGAGTAAGACAAAGGGACAATCTTTCACCGAAGTTATTCACGGCAACCTTGAAAGATGTGTTCAAAACACTATAGAGTGGGAGGACAGAAGCATTAGAACAGATATGCCGATGATATAGCCGTAATAACAAATACGTTAGCAGAACTTCAGGAGATGCTGAGTGAACTCAATGACGCTTCGAAACGGGTAGGGTTAAAAATGAATATCTCAAAGACTAAGACAATGACCAACCTAGAAGTACCTCGACCTATTGAATAAGACAACTCCCCGTTATAATAAGTGGACGAATATGTATACCTTGGTCAGCTTCAATCAATAAACAAAGAACACGAGAAAAACGAAATAGACAGAAGAATACAACTAGCATGGGGCGCATTTGGAAAGCTCAAGAACGTGTTCAAATCTGATCTACCGAAGAGCTTGAAATCAAAGACCTAAAACGAGTGTCTTTTTCCTGTGTTAACATCTTCAATAGACTGAAGGTAGCACAAAGAAAAATAAACGTGTGGATTAGTGAAAGGACAAAAGTTACCGATGTAGCAAATACGAGTGTGTAACTTGAAATGGAGATGGGCAGGCCACGTGGCCAGAGTGGAAAGGAATATGTGGTGCAGACGAATACAAGAAGAGAGACGACATAATGAGGATTGTGAGCGAGGCACGAAAAAACGACAGGTGTGAAAAAATATGATAAGGCCTATACCCAGCAGTGGGGTGATTAAGGCTGTAAAAGAAGAAGAAGATGCCGTCAAAACACTTTCACGGTTCCTTGTAAATAGGTATCGTGGCGAAAAGAGTAAAAAACGAGGAATAATTACTTTCCTATAAATTCTATATTCTACAACTTCCAGCTAAAAGGATCTATTAAAAATGATGTAAATTACATGACGATTAAATTAATCTTAAACAAAAGATCAATCTTGAATCAGGTATTGATTTTAACATTCTCAGTTTTCATCATGTTTCTTTTGTAAATTGTAATAAAAGCTTTTTCGCCTCGGCAAGTTTATTCCAATAGAAGCCTAAAGAAAAAGGTTTGATTAAATTCAAATTATGAAAGTACTATATCTTTATATTACCCAAAAGATGTAATGAACGTTTTTAAAAGCACCACCAAGCGTCGAGTACTCTTTATATGAATATCTACAAAATGTGTATAAATCTACGTGATCATGATCCAAAAAGGTCAAGTTTCAACAGGCACTTGTATTGAGTTTTTTGGGCTAGTCCGACTTTGCGAGCTATTCAGATTCTTTAAGTAACTCCAAAACTTTTTTTTAAAATAAAACACGCGATACGACAGTCGTTGTTCTCGATTATAACATTGTTTAAAAAGTACAACTTGATGGAAAAGCTCTATCTAGAATCTGACGGATCAGATTTTTAAAATAAGTAACTGCACGGTCATTAAGTTTGAAATTTTGATTTGGATCAAACTAGACTTAAAACCGCCTGAATGTATTTGAAACCTATGCCGATGTCGGGGTTTTTGTACTGTTGTGGGCTTCCGAGCCAATTGAAGCTCTCTGCCAGATAGGCTTCGAACGAATAAGACAATGTTATCGAGAGACGTCTTGTGTTTAAGGAACTTGGTTAGATCATTTATTTTAATTTTCCAAGACAATTTAAAATTTGAACCAAGTTGTTAGGGACTTAGTGCATATTTCAGAATTCAATAACTCAATGCTCAATGCGGAGATATCTTAATATCGCAAACTGTCAAATCGACTATTTTGTTGTATGTCTAATTTAGATTTATTCCTCTTAGGTTGTGTTTAATTTAGATGTACCTTTATGTTTGTTTAATGAGGGATAAGTTGCTAATAAATTTACTTTTTACACATATTTGAGTATATACGTTCTCGTTTATTGCTTCCACTCCTAACTCATGCCCAAAGCTTCCAACTAGAGCGTGGTTTGGTAAATATATTAGAGTTAATTAGAACAGCCTGAAAGCTCGTTATAAAAAAGAGGACTCTTTCGATGAATTCAACTTATAAAGTTGTAACGCATTAGTTATACTTGAATTATAAAAATCGTTTTCTTACTTACTTTTTTGAAAATGTACTATTTCTGAAGATGTGCGTATGCCTTTCAGATGATTCTCGGATATATTTCTTCCCTTGCTTCTACGGCCACTGAAAATAATATAAATATATCAAGATCTTTCCAGTAACAAACATATTATAAAAGAAGAATTACAGGTTTGTTTTTTTACATTTAAAGTTCGATTCAAATTTCTAATTGGTCCTAATAAAACGAACTTTAGCATCGTAAATTTAAAATAAAATTTATAGTTCGCCATTAAAATGGTAGAGAGATACAACCCACACTGAATTTAATGTCAATGCGGCCATGAATCCTAAGCAGAATAAAAAATCTTTCTTCCTATTCTATTAAGTGTGTCATTTCCTATTTCTTCAGGATGTTTACCTTGTTATAAATTCTATACGCGTAAGAATATTGAGTAATCCATCTGCACTGTTATTTGCCAAACAAATCACTCGATAGGTTTTGATTTTTAAAACCCAACAATTAAATTCCTGTTCAGGTGTTCGAGAAAATAAAACGTGAATAGAATATAAAAGAGATAAAGTTCATTAATAAGGCGTAAACTTTATTTATATTTAACCATAAATGTATCGTTGCTGCATATGTCTTAGCTAATATCGAGCGTTGTCTAGACATACCAAGATGTTAATTGTTATTCTGCTATATATTAACCATTTACTTACTTGTTAATCGTCATAACGTGTTTGCGTGTACCCTTGGTTTATTATTAGATGTGATAGTTTAGCGCCATTTGATGGCAATAATAATGGGATTACTACCATCTCCCCGCATTTACATATTACTGTAGGATAACGATACAATAGCATTGTCTCTCGGTTTCCGAATGTAATTTCCTTCTAAATCAGGAAGGAGTAACATCAAACAACTGACTTTTATTTAAAATATTTCGTTTTTGTTTTCTTTTAACATGGGTTGTTTTCGACAGTTTCAGGCATAAATAAACAGCTCATTGCTGTTTGACGTACCGTATACGTATTCGTTTCCATATGCGAGCTTCTAGTATAAATAAGGGTGACATTTGATTGATTATGTGTAGAGAAATTTGTTTTTGACGCCTGGATTTTTTTTGGAAGAGTATACGGAACGTTTTTTTTTCTGAAAAGTAATATGTTAGGCTTTAAGGGGGAGCAAAAAGAAACATGTAAATATCATATGGTAATGTGATGTTAATACTTTTCTCCTTGAGCAATTTCTGTCAAGTACAAAGATGACATTTTAATATATGTAAAAGCATGAATGTCGAAGTTACCGTCTTATCACTATCAGCTGCGTCTATTATTATTATTATTATTATTATTATTGCTATAGGTTTCTTATTATCTGAAATGGGCTTTGAGTTTACTTGCTTAGGCTATTACTGATAACACCGTGCACCAATAAACTGATAAATATTCCTTTAAACTATTTATGTATGTTGCAGAGATGATGCTGACGCCTAGCATTGTTTTTTTTTTAAATAAAGGACAAGCTTGTTTCATATTTATAAGAGCGTTTATGATAAGATGTTTTATTTATCTAACACTATGGATTTTGCAGAAATAAATAGGAAGCTTGAAACCGCTTCTGAATACAAAAATATTGAGTGTTCTTGATCAGAAGTTATAAAAAATTTCTTTAAATATCGGAAAAAACTGTGGAAGACAGTTTATAGTATCTTTCTAAAAATACTTTTCCAGCAAATTCAAATAAGATTGTCAGAATAACTTAAAAAACTGAAATAAGATTACACATTTAAAGTGATCAAATTACATTTTACAACCAGTATCTGGTGAAAAAAAAAGAAATGGAGATTGATCTTTTAATGTTAATACAGCTAAAAATGTGCCTTTCAAGAGTCCTAACTTTAGAACTGCGATTGTTATTTTTATTTGAAAACAACCTTCTTCAAAATGCTTGAAATAACTCGAGACAGAAATTCTCACGGAAAAAAGCACAGCAGTAAAGGATGTTTAAGTGATGGTTTTGTTAATTACTGAAAAAAATGTAAACATTTTCGGTCAGTAGATCTAAATTACTGAATCTTATTTAGTAGTCTCTGCTTATTTATTTACCTCATAATGTAACGATAAGTAAGATAATATTCAAAGTTAGCTACAAGTAGAGTTTCTCAAGACCTTCAGTAGTTTTGTTATGAAAGATTTTTTAAGTTGTATCAGTTTAAATGTTAGCGTCGAGACAGATCTACCGGGACTCCAAAAAGTGAATTTCATTCTTTAGTAAGAGATTTCTTAAATTATATAATTTTAATTCTTATGACTACTAAAATTCAGAGAAAAGACATTAAGGCCTAGTGCGTCAATTAATCCAGTTTAACCAAACACGAAGTAACTTTTTCTTGTCCTGTGTTTACCTTTGCGACAAGCTTTAGAGGGTGATCTCAATATAATAAGAATAGTTTCGTTTTAGTGAACCGATAATCTCCGCTGGTGCCCTTTTAACTGTGTTACCTGTCAGTCGTGTTCAACCTAATTAAATATAATTGCATCGAGTAGCACTCATTTGAAGAATTAGTAGATATGCATCTGCTGTACTGCAAAACTCAATGTAACAGCCGAGCAGCATCCTGGCTTTACCAAGATCGTTTTCCTTTGCGTTCATTTTACTTTTCCTACGACTCTAGTTTACACGAGATTTGTGCTTTGGTCTTAAATTCCTTGGTGCTCATCCACCGATTTTGAAGAAGAAATTTCCAAGAGTTGAAAAATAGCTGTACACGTCAACCACTTAATTGTTTAGTAAGTGGTACATGAACAAACTTCTTTCATTGGAAAAGTGTTCCAAGTTTTGGGCTAGCTGATTTCCAACCTCGGTTGCAATTTGGACAGTTTAACACTTTAACAACCATGTCTAGAGCGATGAGGATCTGTATTCGAGATTTCCCACTCACCACCAACAGATTTTTTCAATAAACACGTTTTGGCGCCTCTATGTATTTGTATGCTTTCCAGGGCAAACTTCCGCAATTGCTAGAAGACGCGACAAGACATATACGGTTCTAATATATTCCAATCAACAAGTTCGACAGCATCACGAATACGTTTGGTAGCAGACTGGAAAAAAGGCTCCTATTATTTGATAAGTACGTCCATCCGAGTTGACTAGCCTCCTTTCGTCCTTTGTTGATCAAAAATTTGGTGTACACTACAGTGAGTGTTCGAGGGAATAATAAACACCTGCGGTAAGGCTGGGAAGAACCCAAGAATTTCTGAAAGAATCAATTGAAATGAGTGTCAACAGATCGGAGGTCATTATTTTGAACTCCTACTTTTGGAGTTAAGTCCTCTACTGAGTTTAACAATAACGATAATCAAAACAATCTTCAAATCCACCGCTCAAAGTTTGTTGCAAAAGTACATAAACACCCTGTATATTTGGTTTAAATAAGATCTTTAATCAAGTTATGACATAAGATCAAAATTTGCTCTTGAATCATGCTTTGCCAAGAAGAATATATTTTATCAGAGATCTTCTCAAATATATTCAAAAACAGAGATAGTTGTCCCTCTTCTACTTACTAAACAAATAAAAAACTACGCCAGTTTCACTGCTACAACCGAGGCTTTCCCAAGACACACCAGAGCTATTCATATGAATCCTTTTATGGTATAGTGAATTCGGCATAATTGGTTGGTAAAGGAGTTCAATGCCTTTGGAAATGCGTCAGCATTAGAGTAGTTTTCAAATCTCGTGACAAGCGAAATGCGCAAAAGGCGGAGCTTACTGTACAAGAAAAAGAAAATTGTAAAAATCATGCATGTAGGGTCGCCCGGCTAAAATTCGTCTTCTGCTCATCGAAGGTCGCGTGCCATGAGATTTGGAAACCACTCTAACATCGAATGATGAACCTTTGAAAAGAATGAAAAGGAAAAATTGTTGATTAAGATAAATATTTGAAGTTGCGTAAATTATGAATATTGGAAGAGAAGTGAAGTAACCTTTTAGTTAGGAATAATGTAATTTAAAAAATAGGAAACAATAATTATTAATAAGAAATTTAAAAGAAAATAGTAACGTACAAACCATTTTTAAGATAAAATATACTTAAACCTATTTTAAACAATAAATTAAATTTTAAAAACTCTACCCAGGGTCTTTCAGTTGGTCTACAGAACAAAAAGGATTCCTAAGAACTGGGGACAGGCAATAATAGCACCAATTTACAAGAAGAGACATAATCGAGACTGTGGAAACTGTAGAGGTATCTGCCTTTTAAGTGTGGTTGGCAAACTGTACTCCATGATCTTAGAGATGAGGCTACGAGCGGTTCTGGATACCAGACTGGCAGACTCTCAGTACGGTTTTAGAGAGGGGAGAAGCACCCAGTACCTTATTTTCGTGATTCGACAGAAAGGAGAGAAAGTCGTGAAATACGATCGAAAGGTACATCGGGCGTTTATTGATTTAGAGAAGGCGTCGAGTAACAAGGGATGCGATCTGCAACTGTTACGGGAACACGGACTCCCGCCAAGAGATGTGGCACCAACTAGGAGCTTGTTTATGTAAGAACAGCCAATGAAGAGTCCGACTCATTTACAACAAGTCAGGGTTTAAGACAAGGCTGCTCATTGAACCCTTTGCTGTTCATAGTGCTAATGGACAAGATCACCAAAAATTGTCGAGAACGGGTTAGGAAGTTTCAGTTGAGACTGCAACCAATATTCTTAACAGAGTTCGCGTTTGCCGATGATGATTTGTTAAGAACTTACAGTTCAATCTAAATGTGTGGAAAGAGGAGCTGGAGAGAGTCAACATGAGGATTAGTATAAACAAGACGAAGACAATGATGATCTCTAGACGGCCAGTGGAAAGACACAGCATTCTTCACGGGGATCAAAAACCCGAACAGGTAGATGCCTTAAAGTACCTCGGAAGTTTTGTAGGCCAGGATGACAAAATGGACGTTGAGCTAAAGAATAGAATCGCGGCAGTTGGTCGTTTATTTAATGGCATCAAGTTCGGCTTTTTGAATAGCTGTACCATATCAAAGGTCAAGCTACTGGTGTGCAACTCTATATACCTCCCAACACTACTCTATGGCCATGAAAGTTGGCCCAAAGCAAAGTGCAAGCGCAGAAAATGCGGTTTCTACGCAAAATCAAAGGGAAAACTAGGATGGATCGCATTAGAAATCCAACGATCCGCAATTCCCTGAGAGTAGAGCCAGCCAGGAATAAAATAAAGCGAGGCCAGCTCGGATGGTTCGGCCATATTGAGCGGATGGTGGAAACCAGGAATGTTAAGCGAGTGTATCCGGCCGGAATGGAAGGCAGCAAACGAACAGGTAGGCCCAGAAGAAAGTAGATGGAGAATATGGGTGGCGGTCTTAGGTCGAGAAACACCACTTTAAAGCAAGGATGTCGTTTGGCCCTGAATATCTCTGCGCTGTCCCGTCACTTAGCGGTACAAGAGGATAGAATTAAGGAAGTAAGTGTTTTCTTTTCGAGCACAGCCATTACCAAAAGGTGTCGTCGACACCTACCAGAAAGCTTTGATTCCAACCACCACTGTTCTGCTTTGAATAAACCAACATCGAATTAGGTACCATGTTTAGTGTTTTCGAACTAGGGTATTTCCTATTAAGATGACTTTAATAGATTTCGGGATAGCGTAAGTTTTGCATTAAACCAAAATACAAAGAACAGCAACACGAGAAATGAAATTTATGCTTCAAATAAATATTAACATAACTAGAAGAGTTTTAAGATAAGATTTTCTGAAACACTGCTCGCTATGGTCCATTATTGCCAGTTACTGTAGTGCAAAAATTTCGATATAGTGCGTGTTTTAGAAAATTTCTAAAGCCACTCATGTTTAAAAAGTTCCAGGAATACCAAAGGCAAAACACGTTGACAGCTTTGAGAAGCTACATTTCATCAATGATCTTAATTCTGTCTCAGACCAAATCGAATTGAAACTTAATGTCCTACTTAGTGACGTTTTTATTCATTTGGAAAAAACAAGAGGGGGTAATCAACCTCTCAACTTTGCTTTTCTAGAACAACAGAACTGAAACCACTGATTGATATTTTGATACTTTGTCAATAAAAATTTGTAATATTTAAATTCACGAATATTTGAAATCCAATTTCAGATGTAAATTTTAGTCTGTCAACACTTTAGTTGCAAGACTGTCAATCCGAGGTTTCCCTGAGACCGAGCGCACCTGCAATTATAGACCAAATAGTTTGTGGTTTGTAGCAACTTGTCATGTCATTTTTATGCCAAACGAACAGTATTTGCTAAAAGACTTGTAAATTTTTCAATTACATTGTTCGAAAGAAACAAGAAACAAGTTACTGGAGAATGTATGTACAAAGAGAAGCTTAAGGAAACGACGCTGTAAAGTAGCGTCTGAGTTCGACCGTATTCAAGATTCTTGCCTGCAGCAAATTTTCTTCTGAGCTGCAAGTGAAATCATGTTGAGCATATGCATGGTGGAGCACAATCTACCTCAGTCAGAGTCATGGCGGTGTTTTATCCCATGGACCTAATGTAAAGCACGGCACGGCACCACTAGATAAAGCGAAGCCAACTATTAGTCGTTGTAAGTAGGCGTACGAAACCCTATCTCAGGATTTATGGACGCTTAAGTCATTCTTAAATTGTGACATTCTAACTAGGAAGCCGAAGAAAATGCAAGTGGTAGTCTTGAATTAATCCTGCCTATGCCAAAAAACATAAACATCTATCTCAATGGAACAATCAAGAGACAAATAATCAAAGATATGCAGACTAGAAAAGAACGACGTTATCAAGAACTAATAAGAATAAAAAGCAGAGCAATGAACACTGGAGACACAAGATAAGACAAAGACATCAAGGAAAATGGCTCTCCTGAAATTATCAACTATTTTACGTAAGGTGGAAACTAAAAACAAAACTTATTGTGTACTCGGCTACTCCCGTCTTCCAAAATACAAATCTAGCCCCTTAATCATAATCTCTCATCTTTACTGAATAAAAACAAAAATCAAAACGGTGTACGATTTTGTGTGGATTATCGAACATTAAATTCTACAACGAAAACATCTTACGATCTATCGTCAAATAACTGAATATATTCATTCGCGCTAAAGATGTATTTTGTGGATATGAAAGGCAACAAAATGTACATGATTGGGGTTAGTAAAAATTCAATGCGTTACGTCTAGACTTTCAGATCTCTGCAGTGTCAATGGCCATCTGCTTCCAAATATATCGCTTGCCATGCATGTGCCTTTTCAACAAAATGCAACTTCTGAGATTTTAATTGAAAATACGTTGAGATCATCTTAAAATGGCAATAAATTGCACTAATACCCTTGCAATCTCATTTAAACTATTTTATAGCTAGGATTACATTAAAGACAGTACCAGTGGAGAGTTAAGCTTTTCTGGTTACATTACACAGCATAGCTGTTCAACTGGAACGAACTGCATTCAAGACTAAGACTATTCCTACAGTTCGGCTCTTACGTTATATTGAAATAAATCCTTAGGAAGCTTTAACGTGTTACGCTAACTGTTAGTAATTATAATTCGGTGTAATACTGACCTTGATTAAATGTTTTCCTGAGAACAAAAATTATATCCTCATCTCATATTTAGATAGCAGAGATTTTCTCAAAGAATAATAAAATTATGTAGACAGCTGTTTCGATCTCGTTTGATCTCACTATCCCTTAAATATACATAAGTCTTTTAAGATTTTTACTTCCGACATCTATCAGCGTAACCGTGTTTTAGAGAAAACAACACAAAAACGTTATGTACAAGTTACACGACGTTTTTGTTAATGGTTTCGAACTGACGCAATAAAATTTATTGTTGCTTGGTACAGACAAAAACAGAAAGCTCACTAAATTATCTAAGGATATTAATTTCCATGGACCACCAATAAAACTAACAATTTCAAGTGTCCGAAAGTGTTTTAGATTTTTTTCATTTCTTGTTGTTTTTTAAGCAAAGTGAATAATTTATTGTACCCGTTTCGAGATTTATTCTCTTTAAGAAAGTTTTTTAGTTCATATTTCATTTTTTGAATTCACTTAATTTAAAAGAACGGCTACTACGTGATCTTAATAATTAAAAAAATAATGAAAAGTTCTTGTTTCGCAAAATTTGCAGATTCGATAATAAGAAAGGCGAGTTTAGCATTCCGATAGTGAACTAACTATAAAAAGGCGTGCAGTCAGCTCGAAGCTATGCATATTAATTGTTTTCATTTACTGATCGGCAATAAAATTGATTTTTTATGAATACGATTACATGTGCGAACCGTTAAGGTATATCTCTTTGCAAAATTGATGACCCGTTAATGGATTTTAAAAACTTAACGGAAGTTAAAGCGAGAACATTAATTTCGTCTTTAATTTATGGAGGTATCCATTTCTTAGGATATCCTAGTTTTAGAAAATAGCAATTTAATTATCTGTGCTTTTAGGAAAAGGAAAAATGTTTTGAGAGAATAGCACGAGTACATTACTAATTATAGTACTGGATTTTATTGATATCGATGTCTCTGAAATGAATAGAAGTATCGATCAGCAGATTCCTGAGCAAAAACTAGGGCTAGTTTCTTCCATAAATCTAAGTCCTGAAGTGTGTCGTTTCTTAGATACAGGGTGTCAAATTTTCGTGTAAAATATCTCTTTTCACGTAGCTTTGTTGTTGACTATTGTGCGAATTTTGTGAGAGATAACGCCATCATGAGCGGGAATGTAGGGTTTAAAAAATTTATGTTACGCCATTTAAAAGAAAAACAATCACATTGTTTTTAAACTATACGGATAATTGTGTTTTTTCATAAAATGCACCGTTTTCGAGTAAATTAGAATTTTTCGAAATAACAAATTTTATCTAGTTCTTGTTTTTTCCCTTTGTCGTTCACATAATAGTCCTTGTACTTACTATATAAGGCAATTTATTGAAGTAATTTCAAAGTAAATCTCTCAAGTAAATTTATCGTTATTAGTCTAGGTACTGAGCAACAGTATTTGTAATAGTATTTGTAAAACAATAAAAAAGGGAGAAAATGGAAACTGCCCAAAGTAAATGGCTCATGCTGGATGGTTGGTTGATTACAGCATACCTATTTTTTACGAATGTATATGTGTTAGGTTAAACGGTTGAATATAACAGGCAGGCGATGTAGACGGCATAGTAGCGGTGAGGTACTGATGTGTTCCACGTGTTCCCCGATGTTACAGTAGCGCGAAGAAATGGTTGGTTACTCATTGAGCTGGTCCTTAAAGTGCTGATTACAGGGAGTGTGGGGGATAGTGAATCGTATTGAGGTTTGTTGATGCGGTTATTCTACCTACTACCTAAGAACACATGCCGTATCTTCATACATATATATATATCTAAGCTATGATTGGTTCTGTTTTCCTTTTAATCACACAAATATGACAACTTCCAGTAGTAAATACTTGACTAGTGTACCAAAATACTAAAAACATTGAAATCCCAAAATTTGTCTTTCTTGTAGATACGGCGTTTGTTGTTAGGACAACACTGGTCTGAGGAAATTACTGTTGCGCTATTCACCTTCTCTAATAAGGAAAATCACAGAAATACCTTAGCAAAAACGACCCGAAGATATGCGCCTAATGTAACCCAAGAGCCGTTATAGCTAAGCTGCTTGGTACTTAGTTTATGCTGTAAGCACTGGTAGTTAAAATGGATCATGATTGAGCAGATTCCGTAATTACAAAGCTATCGTAAGATGAGTCTCTCTTTATACGACAGGTGTGTTCACGAAGGATAAATTGCGATGTTCTTGAAGATAGCAGAGAGATGCTCAAGTTTTTTCTTTGGTTCTTTCTGGGGACTAGAGGTCGAATTTGAAGTCTTAATGACGTACTCTTTAAGAGCGAATGCCGTAACAGTTTCTGCATCAGTCCACTGCACACCAAACACACTTAGACACCCACATATCACTACACCAGTCATACATACACCCCCACACCCCTCATTACACAAATACCAACACCGTTCTGAAAGGAACCGTTTTTTTTACATCCTACACCTTCGATTACACCCATCGCCGCCACTGTTCGGCGGCTTGCTGGATGTCCTTGGGCGCTCGTTCATCCATTCATTCTATATAAATTATCGAGAGTCCTGGGTGATCTGGCTCGCGGCTTGCATCTCCTCGTCGTCACTGAACAATAGCGGCCAGCTTCGGTGACATTTTCGTTGATTCACACACACGCATACCACGCGGCACAGAGGTGCGTTGTACAAGTCGTTTAGCTGCTAAACCAAGTTCAGGTAGTGGTTTTGCTTGTCGTTCCAAGTCGGCGTTGAAGTAAAAGTAATGCTAATGATAGTAATGTGTGGTGCACAGAAGAATAACTCCGCTGATTGCGATAACCTTTCGCGTCTTGGAGGTATCCGGTCGCAGCCACTTTCTTCCTGTTTCAGTCCGGGTCCATCTAGAGCGATGTTTGACGGAAGCGTGACTTTCCGGTAGATGGCGCTGATATCGGTAAATCGAGAACATTAGCATATACGCCAACCTTTTAGAGACTTAACCTCCAAATTTCATGCCAATCTGTGAAACAGTATACATTTGACAGTCGTAGAAATCAATCAACTTTGTGTTATTGCGTAAATATGGAAAAACGTCAATCTCGTGTTTTAATTAAACATTACTCTTTGCGTGGCTAAACAATGAAAGAAACTGAATAAAAAGAAATATCATGGTGAATCTGCTCCATCGCATGGAATGGTTTTCAAGTGGTTTAATTCATTTAAAACTGGCCATATGAGCACTGATGATGGTGAAGCCTCAGATCCTCACAAACGGTCACTACTTAGAAAATCGTTGACAAAATCCATGATGTAAGTAACGGCTGGTCGACGTTTGAAAGTGCGCGAGATAGTTGATGCTGCAGGCATCTCAATCGAATGGGTACACAATATTTTACACGAACATTTGCATATGAAAAAGGTATCGGCAAGATGGGTGCCGCGATTATTTACAGTGGACCAAATGAGAATTCGTGTTCAACTTTCAAATCAATACTTGGTCATGTCGCAACGTAATCCGGTCAAGCTTTTTCGCTGTTATGTGACTTGACAAAAGCCGGATCCACCAACATACCCCTGAGACATTTAAATTTGGATTAAGCGAGATCCTCATTTTTGGATTTCGCAAAACGTCCCATCTAATGACATTACCCTCTCTACTATCTTCGTAATAGTAACATCCTTCGTCCAAAAAAATTAAACTTGCGCGATTATATTTGTTTGGTTCATGTCACGGCCTACAGCCCCTGTAGGGCAATAATGGTCCCTGAGACAAAGGAACAGTCTAAACAGTGGATTTCACCACTCGACCAATAAGGTCATGGCGACTATTTTTTAGGATTCTACAGGCATAATCCATATTGACTATTTGGAAAGGGGCAAAACAATAACTGGCCAATATTTGGCATGTAAGAAAGTGCTCTTTCATCACGACAACGCCCCATCTCATTCAAACTCAATCGCAGGAAAAAAATTCACATCACATGAAGAGGTTATTGCTGTTTTGACGAGTTGCCAAAAGAACATTTTTCGGACGGCTTAAAGAAATTGGAAAGTCGTTGGACTAAGTGTGTTAAAAAATAATTAAAAAAAATTAGGCTAAACCTGTGTTTTATTGAGATGTCACACTTCCGTCAAACAGCCCTCTATGTTTGAGGATGTAGACACCCTGCTACAGCAATCTTAGTGCTGCCCGTTGTACGTCCACGCTTCTGCAGTTGGGTGTGCGCTTTCCCTGCTCTCCCGGTGGTTTCGCTTACCGAACGTTTACCCAAGACACCCATTTCTAATTATTGTTCGTCACGCTACTCCCCATTACGGAGAACGGTTTCATCATCATACTGAGACCTGCACTATCGAGGCACAACTCCACAGCATCTCCTCCACTCCACCACCAAGACACAATTACCAATTCGAGTTGCCCACACAGTTTTCAACACAACAAGTACAACATTGGCTGAAGAAAAGTGCGACTTTTACAACTGCGAAACAGCAATGAACCATGATTACTGTGAAGGTTTGCGAAGAGGAAAGCTCGAGGCGTGAGCTCTAACGTTCAAAACTGCTGAATTTGCTAGAAAGGTTATCTACATCAGAAGATCTCTTCGTCAACGTTCCTGCTTCACTAATGTGCTTAAGGATGCAATGTATCCTTAAATGATAAGTCTTGCGACGTGCATTTTAGAAGTGGAATGATTTTAGGCAGTGTAGTAGAAAATTTGGAAGCTGATACTGTTTCCAAAAAATGATTTTCTCTATATAGTCCGTAGACAGAAGAACTATACCAGTGGGAGTTAGGCGGGCGTTTTGAGTTTCTTTAATTTTAGGTTATTGATTTAAGAGTTACCGTACTCATTCCAAAGCAAATTTAATTTTGTATACGAGTACAATTCTAAACAGTTATTTTGTTTGGTCTTCATTTATGGAATTTTAGAGCTACTTTAGAATGCCGCTGGCTTGTAAATTATCTATTTGAATTTTTTTTATTCTAAGTGTATTCTGGTTGTTTATCTCAAAGAAATGTTCTTGATGACGTTTTACAAAACTCTAATAATGTTATTAGTAACTGGTTCTCCAGATCTCGACAATTAATCAACTGCTATTATTGGTTATTACACAAAAATGAACTTCGTATTTATTCAGAAAACTCCTTAGTCACTTCATTATGACAAAATGTAATTAAAAAAGATTTCATTAAGTGCAAGTTTTTCTAGAGAATTGCCAGAAAATAAAAAGAAAATAATACTTCCAGCTTAGCCTTCGTTTACAGAAAGATTTAAAATGTAATAATGACGAAATAAAATCAGAGAAAAACGAGTTTTGTTAGCGTCTCAAGCGGATCTCTTTTAATTCACTGAATTGTTTCTGTTAAAACTGAAAGCGTTAAGGCGAAATTTTATGAAAAATTCACGAAACGAGTAATACAAGAAGTTGAAAAGAGAAAATTGATTTATTGCAACACGGCTTCAATTTGATTTAAGTGTTAACCTAAAAGCTAAAATGCTTCGAGTGAAAAACCGATTCCGGATAAGTTTTTCCTTTTTCCTTTTGCGGTATAAAGTTGAAACTTTAATGTTAAATCAAACTTGGGTTATAGATATTTGTTAGGATATTATTTTATATATATAAATTCAAGAGGATAAATTACATTTTTTAGGGTTCATACTCGAATTTCCTCTTGACTTTTATGAACTGTTGAAAAGGTTTACTATTATTTTTTTTTTGCTGCGCAACTATAGACTCATCTACTACAATCTCAAGGAATTACCTATAAACTTCTTACAAAGTTTTATGGTTTATACGAGTTTTCTTTAAATTTAACACCAGTTTTTATGGCCCGTCAAAAAAATTTCCCAGTTCCAGGAAACCTTAACCAGATACAAATTCAGAATGTTAACGCAGGACGAGATCTACTACAAGAATTACATTTCTGTTGTCTTGACAAGTTATAAACTAAATCTTTCAACTATACTATATTTATCTGATTTTATTTTTTATCATCAATTAGTAATGTTTATTAGGTAGCTACTGTGGTTAGTTTGTATAAAAAACAAACTAGTTTTCAACATTTTTATCTTCATAAAAAAAAGATGAAATATCAACAGGACTCGTTTGATTTATTTTGAACACAAGGAATTTATAAATAACAGAAGAATCTTTATGTTTATAGGTAATCGCGTTAAAGAAAAAAAAAATGCGAATAAACGTATCTTTTTTTCTTTGAGGAGAAGCACGAGCATATTAAAATTGGAGAAAAAAAGTGCTTGTTAAAGGCAAAGCGGAGGGATCATTTGAAAAAAGAAAATCCCTCACCCTATTTATTCCAAGTATATCCGATATGATTATAATCTCCTTTGTATTTTCCAACATAGTATGTGGATTCATTTCAAATCAATAGAGAAACGAGCTAGAAATGTCCGAAAACCCTTGGGCATATTTCAGATTTCTTGTTTATTTGCTTGAAATATCATGGCAATTATTAGAACCATTATTTTTAATTTCAAAGTCATTTATAGCATCAAAAAGGTTAGTCAATTAAATGAATCATATTCAGTGGGTGCCAAGAATCGAATTCTAATTTCATAACCAAACTGTTGCACGTACTTTCGCAAGAAGCTCTGTATTTTCAACTTCGTATTTAATTTTTTCAATGAAGTGTGTAATTTAGAAGTGAAACTTAAAATCTCTGAAAATTTCTTCTACTTCAAAGGGAAATAATTGTCTTCCTATCAAGGTATTAACTATTATATCAGTTATTAAACTATAAAAACAGCAATCTTTCTTTAGGTTTTTCCCTTTTTCGGCAGGACAAATCAGTCATCAAAATCTACAGCGATTCTCATAACATCATATGAAATATCTGTCATTTATCTAATTCCTTTCAGAAACGATGGAGAAGAACAGAGTTTATCCCTGTTATTATCCAATCCCATGATTTTGGCAAATAAAACTGTGCTATTCAAATCATATTTTATGCTATTGCCAATATTGATTGTTTGGGAATATGAATTCTGATTTAAATAGCTAATTTTGAAACCGCAAGCTGGTTATCAGAGTTAGTTTGATTACTTTCAATAGATAGTTCAAGAATATTCCTTCGAATAGCTACATCCTGCTTGTTCTAAACTCAGCAGTGGCGTAGCAAGGGATATTGGCGCCTGGGACGGACCTTCCAATGTGCCGCCCCTTCCCCTTCAGAAGAGATAAAAATTCGAATTTAAAAATTTAAAAACTTAAAGTAAACGTTTAACCCAACATTTAAACTTTAAACCACGTTTATATATAGTAATTATTTAATAAAAAAGCAATTTAACTGTTGGCTATGATTATATTTAGATATTTGTATTAAAATTTAAACAGCAAACTATGCTAAATATAAACAAATAAGAACAAACTTAAAAATAAAACTACAATGCTTGAGACTTAAAAGCAAACTTTCCTAGCTTTAAGAGCAGCAAACTCGGTTATCGTTTCTTCAAAATCTATCTGGTTAAGTTCTTGTTCGCAAGTAGGACTTAATCAGTTTTAACTTAGAAAAGCACTCCCCAACATTGATACCGATTGTCAAAAAAATTTGCAACAGTATCATCAAGTTAGGGACGGAGATATTAAGGTTATACCGTTGGATAAACTGTTCTAGTGATCCTTCCTGCATCGACAAAGTTTCGAAGACGATTTCGTTCGATCAGGAATTAATTCCACTTTATCGATTTCATCCGGCAAATTAATTGAATCGTAGACGTATTCCGGATTAAAGAGGTTTGCGGGGGTCCACACGGAGAATTTCTTTGCTAACTCTTCCAATTGCTCAAACCTTGAACTAATTTCTTGGATTATTCGGTCCATAGATGCGAACACTCTCAGGCACCGTTCTCCTTCGTAGATCAAGTTTGCATCCTTCGATCCATCACCGAAAAACTGCTTTCTCTTAGTTGTTCTTCGGGGCTGAACTTGGATTCCAAGTTTCTTGGACAACTGTCTCGAGTAGGTGAAACTGCGGTCCACTATCTCATTTCGCTGTTCAACTAAAAATATCTTCAATGTCCCAATTTTTGCCGCACACCGTTGAATGTCCAGTCGCTTGGTCTGCAGGTAAACTTGAGCATCGTTAATCTCTCGAAGGACTTCAGACCAAAACCTGAGGTAACAAAAGAAAGAAAACAACTGCATTGGTGGCAACAACACCCCAGCATCTGAACGTGTGACTGCATTTTCTGTTCTTTCGATGCTTAGCCCTTCGAGAACATCCAGGATCTTGGAAAAACAACAATTCAACAGTTTCTTGACTTCAGCTCCATCCTGTTTCAATCAGGTATTTTACCCCTTAACCAGTAGCAGCAGTCAAAACGTCCCAACGATGGGTTGATGACAAGAAGAACAAATATATTTTCTCCACCGTCCCGAAAAAGGTAACAGATTCCAAAGTGACGGAAGCGGCGTGAACACCAGCTAGGTTCAAAGAGTGGTTAGTGCATGCGACGAACTGGGCCTTGGGGTTAACTGTCTTAATTCTCGCTTGGACTTCAGTATGTATTCCGAACATAACAGCAGCGTTGTCGTAAGCTTGGCCTCTACAGTTTTCAATGTTGAGTCCATCTTGGTCGATCTTCTCCAAAATCATTTTCGCCATCCGTTCAGCGTTTTTACTTTTGGTTTCGCTGAAATCAACGAAGGCCTCGACCACAGCTATCTTGGAACCTTCGACTTTCACATACCGCAGAATTTGACTAGTTTGGTCCGTGCTATCGAAAACGATACAGAAATACTTGGCTCCTTTCACCGCTTGAATGATTTTCTTCCTTATTTGATTGCTCAGTACATTGATAATGTACTTTTTTCTTAACTTGATTTTCGTCAGGTGTTCGCTCAAAACAGAATCATATTTCGCCAGTAGGTCCACCAACTCCAGAAAAGTTGTTGTCTCACCGTTCAAATTTTCTCGGTGTCCTCGGAAGACCAGATTTTGCTTTGCCAGATACCTTACAATGTCCAGTAACCGCACTAAAAAGTCTCTCCATTTTGCGTGTGTTTACGCGCCTGGGGCATGACAGGGGCGGCGGAGACAAAATTTTTGCGAAAAGTCCAGAATCGCAACAGCAGACAAGGGGCCGTCCCTGGTCTGCTGCCGCCCGGGGCGGCCCGCATCCCCGGTCCCTCGCTTGCTACGCCACTGAAACTCAGTAAGTCCACCATGTAATGCGATGCTTTAAAATTATAATGCGAGCAGGCCAGATGTTTTGAGCATATAGACAGCTCAATAATAATTACATCAAAACAAAATTCAATAGCAATAGTCAAATAGATCTTATGTGTTAACGTTCAACAGGTGACCACGCATATATTATTCCATTTATAAACTTTCCAAATGATCTCAAGAGGGTACCGGGCATGAAATTTTCCGAAACTAAACGCATTTGTAAGTATTGTTTAGGATAAAGGAAGAGCGCCGAATGAACCTAGTGCCATAGATGGACGTTGCCCTTTCATAGTCATGAAATTTGGCTTGTTGACTGTTTTTTATCATATGCTGAAACAGATCAAGAGCTTAAAAGATTTTCACTAAATTTGTCGTTCAGCTTGTTTCATTTCCGGTCTCTGAGATATCGAATTTCAAACATAACAAATCAGTGTAAATCGCTCATGTTGAATATTATAGCAATCCAGTCAACAAACGATTTTTAATCGTCATTGATGGATCTCTGACAACATCCTATGGCTCAATTCATTGTGCAGAGTCTCGTAATCTAACTTGGGTTCGTTCAAAAACAGATTACCAAGGTTAGGAATATGTAAAAAGGGACAACTCAAGGCAAACATCTCTTGAATGAAAATAGTTGTCCTTGCGAAAAGCATAATTTTGCTTTGTTTTTACAATGAAAGTATTTTCTTGATAACTTGAACTTTAGTTCGATCATAGTTTTAGATTTTGCTTTTGAAAAAAAATCAGCAAGACCAAGATTTAGAACAAGTATTTCAAGTTGTATTTATCGTTAGGAATGTTGATCTTTCTTCTAATCATCGAGCATTAAGAGAGATTCGATTGTAAGAAACAGTTAATTTTAAATTTTGAAAATGGAACCAAACATTACTGATGACTATCAAATCTTGAACAATAGAAATTTATGTAAAAAAAAACTAAAGAGCTGTCTACCCTTTCTAGCATGAACTATACTGGGTGTTAAAAAAAAACGTTTAAATATTTAAGTGGCATATAGTACGACCAAAAACAACTAACGAAAGTCTTAATGCATATGGGTCCGCAAATCAACCCTTTTCGAGATAAGAGAGATTTTCGTTTTTGAAAGTAAAAGTAAGAAACAACTTTCATTATATTTCTTATGAATCTAGTTTCATGCAGAAAAGGAAATATTAGATCTTGTCTTACATTACCCTAATTTGAAAATAAGTAAGAGCCTAGGAGAAAGGAAGATCATGCTGCACCATTTCCTCATTTGGGGAAGGTTCCTTGAGGAGCCTGCAGGCGTTTCTTCGGCCAAGAATGAGAATTCTTGGGACTGACTGAGACTGACTAGGAAAGAGCAATCAAGTCCATGAAAAATACTGCTTTGATGTTTGCCTGGATTACTAAGGAAAGCCACGCAAAACCTTAT
>VTPC01090912.1:340671-380777 GCA_011009095.1 Ignelater luminosus
ACGAACAGCAGTCGAACTTTGAACCTCTCCAATACGAACTTATTGCATTAACGGCACAGCCATACTGCTTGCTTGGACAAGCTGATTCCCAGTTTAGAAAAACTACCGAGTATTTTACTAGGCGTGTTCTGTGTTGTCAAAGGTAATGGTGAGAACAATTGCCTAACCTCAAATCTAGTTCAATGTATTACCTAAAAGACAAGCGAAATGTGCACGCAGTGTTGTAGGATTCTTATTCTATCTTACTTGTATGTAGTTGTGCCAGTGAGGAGCAAACGTACTTCCTACTCTAAGACGAACAAAACGGGAAAGGTATGTAACACAGAAAGAGAATGCAGAAAATAATGGAACAAAAGGAATGGGAATTGAAATGGTGCAAGGAATACTGAAACAAGACAGAAGGAAATTGCATAAAATATTATTGTGTATTGAACAAAAAGAAAAAAGTTAAGGGCAAAAAGACATAGAGATGGAAAAATGAGAGAAAAATTGGGAAAATGGCAAAGGATATATAGAAAGGAGAAAAGAGTAGAAGGACGTTGGCTGGAATGAGAAAAATTGGGATAGCTATAGAAAGATGATAAAAGGTAACAAGCCTAGAATGGGAAAAAGTGAAAAACGAAAAACGTCGGAAGTGGGGCAGAGCGCAAATTCTTTTTCTTTTCAGGTATCTAGTATTGTTTGTATAGACCTAAGTCACTTTGGTATTTTCAATTTGAATTACTTAGATCACTAGAAATAGCACTGATGTACTGCTGCTTTTCGGGAAATGCCTAATTTGGTTTACTGAATTCGACATCTTGAATTTCTCACTTTTTATAATTCAGTACGTAGCTAATTTACATAATTAACAATAAAAGTTCCAGATTGTACACAAATTGTCGCTTTTTGATCTTACTCTTTTTTACTACGTAAGCTGTAAGAATTTCTCCGGTATTATACTTGAATCTTTTTGTTTTCGTTTTTCAGGTTATTGGGCGCTCTCCATAAGCGAAGGCAGACAAGGATAAAGGAACCACGCAGCAAACCAAAAGGAAGACAAGAACAAGGTAGGCCCAAAAATAAATAATCGAGGTAGTTTAGAGAGAAAAGAATTAGTTAAAAATATAAGAATTATAAAAATACTTGGATAAAACTAGTTGTCGTCAGTTTCAGTGTATTTTTAATGTATTTTCTCGTAATCTCGGAAAATTCTCTAAAGGTTGATTACTATAAAACCTAAAACTATTTTGAAAGACTTAAGGTAGCACTTCAAAAATGAATGATCGATAAAAACTAATTTTCAGTTTTACGGGAGAAAATTATAATCCGAAAAAGCTTTAGATTCTTTTGATACTTTAGACTGAACCTCTGTAGCATACCGAATATTATGCCAAACGTCCTGCTGTTTTGTTGTTCAGGTTAAAACACCAATTTCCAGGATTTGGGTGTAACTTTGTAATTACCAGTTCGATGGTGATACCGTTATTACCAAATTAGTACGTAGAATTGCACAATTAGGAATTTTTTTTCTCTAATAAAAGTACACATGGGGTACAAGGTCTGTACTTTCAATTGCTTGCCATCCTCTTCAGAAAATATTCATGAAAATTAATTAAACACAGGGATTCGAATTGCATTTACAAAATTGTATGGAAAAATCGACAAAAGAGGGTCTTGAAGCCATAACTGAATAAGAGCCTGCTAACGATTATTACATTTTTAAGCGACGCACAACCTAATTAGTTAATCGTTACAGGGCAGACCCCAGCAACATAAAATGTCTCTGGAGTTAACAAAAATAATAGTTATGGAGAGATGTTCATGTCATCCTTCTAATTCTAAAATTACGAAATTTTTAATGTTATCCAGATTGCGTTAGTCAAAGCTGTTTAAATATACAGTTTATTTATTTTGTTTTCTTCAAGTTTAACTTAAGTATGCGAAAATAACCCAGCTCCTACCTAAATTAAGCTGTTTTCGTTGTATTAATAATAAACCTACTGGAAAAGCAATTAAAAGCATTAAAATCTAATTTTCTTGATGTTCCGTTATAAAACGAGGAAAAAAGTAACTGTATAATTGCTAAACCATAAGCAAACCGTTTGCTTAATCCGTCCCTGCCTCGTTTATCAACCCAGACGTGAAAAAAAAACTCGTAATAAAAGGAAATACAACTAATTAAGGATTTGTGCGGAATAAAGGACCGACTATTTCAATTTTCCTTCCAAGAATGTTTTCATGTTAGAATTTTCGTAGAACTTGCAATGTTCTTTTTCGATAGAGTGTGAAGGCGCATATCCGGTGGCAGCAGTCTCTTTAAAATGCAAGTGGCGTTGTACATATTTACCTACCCTAGTCACTATTACACCAGGGCTATGAAAGAACATATTGCCGCTGTTTACAAATATACCCACCAAGGACTGCGGGCTACGTTGTTGTGCTTCTCTTCTGCTGTGTATTTTATTATGGATATACACGGCACATTGTGCTCCATAAATTTTATGCCCTTAGTTGGAATCGTTAAGCTTTTATTATTCTAAGACCAAAAAGGTGGCGACTTTCAAAGAAAACATCTTTTGTTCTATTAAAATTGAGAAAAGAAAGATCATTATACTTTTTCGACTGCTTGAATCAAAACCTGTCAGATGCTATCGAAAACCTCTTTATATCAATCATATTTAAAGGTATTAACTATAATAATCTCTATACCACGCGATCACACTGCGGGTGGTCCCGATCTGTTCGTTGACTTCCTTCCATTGTTAAAGCAACAGCATAATATACAGCACATTTAGTTAAAACTAAAGGTTTTTCAATTCCCCTAAAATAGTAGTAAGTGCCCAAAAGAAATTTATGGAGGTCGTTTTCCTTATCCCTTTTTTATAAAGCTTTTATGTAATTCGTCCTACTGGAGCGACCACACAGGTCTCTTATTGCGTATTCTTTGTTGGATACGAGGTGTTCGGAGTATTCGAGTCTCTTATCTACATTTTTCATTACTATGTATCGCCGTCTCGAACGGAAAATCTTTAAATTTCCGTTTATATTGATTTATTGAGGAAGTCTAGACATTTTGTCCTGCGCAAGTGTAATATATAATTATTATACTGTGGGTAATGTATATCTCGACATTGTGGGGAGCTTTTGTTTCCCTCAAGAAGAACTCTAAATGAAAACTAATTAAAGTTATTGTCTCAGTATTTTGGAATCGAAAGAAAATAGAAGTTAAAGTTTAGCTTGAGAAATCATCAATGTAAATAACTATTAGTAATCTAAAAACTCACAAATTATAGTCGTTAGCTGGTCATAAATTAAAAACTGTTATAAATTTTCGATTATAACCATGTATAGTTTATGGGCCCTATTTGTAACTTTCTCACGGTAGTAGAATACAAAGAGCAAGAAACTTCCTTTCTCTACTTTTCCAAACCAAACCGAAATGGTTAAATATGTATACTGGGCAATATCACTGTAAAATGCATGTATGTAAATTTTGTTCTTTTTCCAAGGATAGAATGTGGGACATCAAACAACTGAATTGTATTTGTTTTTGAAGGAATAAATTAAATAAAGCTACTAAAAACTCTGTAAGGTTCGGATCTTCTTTCAGGATGTTTTTAAAAATTAAAGTCGGTTGGTAGTTATCTTAGCAGACACCTAAAAAGCTTTCGCGGTCCCAAAGAGGTCTTAAAAAATGTTTCGTCAAGTTCATAAAGATGTCAGATTTATTAAGTAATTTATTTATCATTCCCTTCTTGTTTTCGGAAATAGGTAGGCATTTTATTTCTATAAAACGTTGTTTAAAAAAAGTTTCAAGAATGCTTAGGAAACTTTCGAAAAATTCTCGAGATCCGCAGCTCCTTTGAAACATCAAATACTGCATGAAAATTCTCGTAGAATTTTAAAGGCTAATATATTCCAAGAAGTTATCCAAAAATAACTAAAGTTTCTGAAATTCGTATTTTCATATAAATTACGGTGGAAGGATTTTCATAACACCGAGAAATTCGTATTGAAGTTTGAAGTATCTTCGTGAAATTGTATTGTAAATAGAAAAATCTCCTGCCATTAAAACATGTGAGTGTCATTAGAAAATATTAAAACTTTTTTAGACAATGAGATGTAGAAACAAATATTTTGCGTTTTCGTTCTAAAAGATCATTTAGAAAGAATCTTATTAAGTACCAAAGTTGAAAGTTTTTTTAAAAATAAAATTCAATTATTTATATAAGTAGACGAATGCGATACTCTAAGAATTCTTATTGAAGATAAGTAAATTATTGATTTGAAACATAGAGACAGTTACAACTCATATATAAATGGGTAAAAACTGTTTTGTCTCAAGAAATTCTGTTTTCCGCATTACTGAAATTGAAGCTCTTTAATTTTTCCTAAAATATTCTCATAAAATGAGGTCTTCGTATTCTGTTCTGATAATGTATGTATGAACTAATCAAATGCAGTTAAACCCCCATAGATTTTATTTAGAATTCATATCAAGTCTTTAATAAATCCAAAACGTGGAATACGTTTTCTCACTATTGCATCGATCTTCCATAGAAGAGACTGTTGCATAGAAGATTGCACATTAACCAAATAACTTTCATTCCATTAATAGACCTGGCAAAGAACCTCAAAAATCTTTGTACTTTGGGGTCATTTTAAAGACTTGATGATAGATAGATATCCCAAGCAGAGAACTTTGGTCTTCAATGGGTTTGGACCTTCCCAATTAAATTTTGAATGCCGTTCTGTGACGTTTTTTTCGGTAGGCAGACGTTACTGAACGTGACGTCCTTGCTCGAGCACCAGAATATGTGACGCGTTGTCTTACTGGTATTCGGTCGGTCGGTGCTCGGGCGTCAGATTTTGGAAGGGGGTTTACTCCCCCACCTCGCCCTTGAGGCGGTCGGGCGAGGGCTCACCGGGCAGCTACGATGGAAACCCAGTGACTGCAGGAGTCGACGGCTGAAAAAGAAAGGTCGGCGGTGCTAACAAATAAAAGGCACAATAAACCTAAACAATATTTATTAAGCAGAGGCACCAAAATAAATATAAAGATACACACAGGTGTTAGAAACCACAAAATTAAACACAAAACTTTATAAGTGTTTCGGTCGGACAGATGAAAAGTAGAGAGCGGGCGGATGGGACAGAGCACCCTGACACCAGATAGCGGGTCTGGGTCTTCAATATCCCCAGGATATTCACTAGTCTGTGAATGGAGTCGTTAGTCGGTAGTGAACTAGAAGAGCTGGTTCAATGCAACCACAACTGTCTTTCGATAAATCATCGCAGGGTGCTGCGCCAAAGGCGCAGCGGCTTTAGACACTTCACGTCTCTCAAGCCTGGAGTTGAATGGGGTTGTGTTGGAGTGGGAGCCGAATGTCAGTCTGATTCGTTAAATTACCCATTGGAACAGTTGTTGGTGGATGACTGTGTTGAGCTGAGTTGGGCAAGGCAGGGTAGGCGGCTTCGGGTTGATTAAAGATTGATGTTGATTCCAGACGATGATGGTTGTTGACGATGTTGGTTGTTGATGATGACGGTCGTTGTCGGTGTTGAATGCTGACGACTATCGTGGCCAAGTGGTGTTGTTGATTCGTTGGAAATTGATGGGTGTAGTTGGAGGAGCTCAAATTTTAATAGGGTGAGGTGAATTGTGGAGTTAGGTTAGTGGAGGTAAAAAACAGTTCTGTTCAGAATCACAACCCCCGCGGTTAGGGCCGCCGAGGATTGCCTCTCGATGGTTGGACATTCCAATTTATACCCGTTCGGTTCCCCCACGCTAGCAAGCTCTTGTAGCGGGAAAGCTCTGCGTGGGAGCAAACGGTCTAGTGGGGGAATACACTACAGATTCGCCCCATCCATAAAGCGAATAATAATATTAGGCTTAATTACATATAATTAATTCTAATGACGGGACTAACGGAAACGCTTCAAAATACAATTTATTAATCGGTCGGAATCGTAAAGTTTCTAGCCTCAAATTAACCCTTATACTCATTGAAATTAATAAAATATAAAAGTATTAGCGGTTTTTAATAGATACTTGGTAAATTAAATTCAAACGGTTTACAAATTAAATATTAATGTATGAATGCAACTTAACAAATATTTGCAGGCGCTATCAGTCGGCACCACATGGGTGACCGGATAAGCCGGCCGGTGTATACAATGTACGGACAGACAAGAATAAAGTTGCAATTAAATTATAATTCTAATATAAACGGTCCTTTAATTTATAAAAGTCAAAGTAACTCCGATTCAGTTCTTTAAATAGAAAGAAAGATGAATTGAGATAAAATCTTTTGAACCTCCCCCCCCTTTCGGTAACTTTTTTGATTTCAGCACAAACCCAAAGGAAAACCTCACGATTTCTTGATCCCACGAAAAAGTCACAAACATCTTACATGAACTTACCTGCACTGGAATAGTTTGGGGGTTTTCAAGTCTACTGCTCCAGATTCCAAATCTTAAATTTCGAATTTTGGATAATGTGTTAAGAGTGGATGCTAGCTTTAAGTTTCTTCATCAAGTTGAGCAAATTATTATCGATTTTGGTTCTATGTAGGGTTACTACCTAGAACTTTGCTGAGATTTTGTGGCTGCAAGAGGCAGTTTTCTAGAAGGGTGGGGAGATTGCCGGGAGAAATTCTATAAAGGAAGATGCAGGGATGAAGCAGTTTTTCAAAAGGTGTTGGTGAGGATGTTGGTTGCATTTCTAAATAACTGAACTGTAGGATAAATGCTGCTAGAGGGGCTTAATAGTAACGACTTCGATCCTTAGCTGAAGCCTTGCCTGGTGGTGAACTTTTCCAGGTGGTCTTCCTAGTAGTCTGTATACTTTATGAGAGCAATGCGAGGCTTGTTGCAGTTCGTTGGCATACTTCCACGCATCTGAGTCCAAAGTAGACTTTAGATTTCATATTCTTGGCTTTTTTACTCTTGCAGGTGGATGAAGAAGGATAGTGCAGAGATCACTTGCTTTTTTTAAACCAGACGTTATCTCTTCAGACGAAATGGCTCGTACTACTGCGCGTAGCAACTTATCTTCAGTAAGTTTGTAGATAGGGATTCTATGATCGTTTAGGAAGTAGATAATGTTTCTGTAGTCCTGGATCGATGAAGGCTGGGGGCTAATGTCCTCACTTAAGTTGTTTGCCTTCGTGAAGATATCCATTGACGTCCTTAAATGGCGGCGCAAACCGGTAGCGATATGGCTTAGCAGTGGTGTAACTTAGTATCACCGCGCCTCCCGAAAGGTTATATTATCTATCATAAACATCTGCCATCGTGTAATTGGTGCAATTATGAAACGGTGTTGGGCTTTTTTATTTTTCCATAGTTCGTAGATAAGACAAGACTACAATCGTGCTTGCAATAAATTGCAATCAAAACTAGAGTACGCGCTGTATTGATATGAAGTGGCATCTACGCAAATAATAAGTTAAAAGAAGAAATGCTTCACTGATTTTGCCGAGAAATTTTTGCTTGTTCGTGCCTTGCGCCCCCAAATTAAACAGGAGACGTAAAGACATTGATTATATCAACGTCATTACGAAATGAAACTGTTGAAGCAACGAATACGGCTTCAGCTAGCTACAGCAAGATAAATTTCCTTTGCATAATGAGCTTTCATAATTTCATAATAAGATAGATCTTTTAGTTGTCCCTCTAAAAAAGAGCTCTATAATCCTGTTTCTGTTCTTGATTGTTAGATTGTAAAACATGTAAAATACTAACAAGTAATAGAAGCTAATACCCTATGGAAGATCTACCTGGGATGGGTCAAATTAAAATATGAATCTGGATTAGATTTCTCCTATTAATCAATCATACTACTGTTCAAGTGGATGTAGAGCTTTTCTGATGGATTTGGTTTTTGAAACAGGTTTGACTTTTTGGATCGATCAGGTCTTTAAATTTAGAACACATACGCTACCGGATCTTTTAGGCACTGTCAGGCCGACTTAGGAATTTCGCGGAATTGCCCAATTTTAGATAATCATAGAAAGTCTCCGTATAGGCAGAATTTCTAAGAAGTATTGATAGAAATGACTTCTAAGAATCTTAATCTTCCAAGTTGAATCGTCGTCAGAAGGGAAAACTAATCTATTTTTAATAGTGTGATAAATTGATAATCACAAAATGCTCTGAACATTTGCAAAGCGCAGAAAAATCTTTGAGCCCCAAATGTCCTTTAATCACTCCAAACACTTGCCCAGTACAAGGCTTTGGAAAGTCAAGCCTTTGTATCGGAAAGCTCTATTCTACCTAAGTGCATTCGATCAACAGAAACAATTTGAAATGGCTATGAATAATGGAAGTAAGCATATTACGTTGGTTCTGGACAAATTTTAATTTTCTCATTTTTTGCAAAAGAAGTTTGGAAGCAATTTAAAGGTTTTGAAAAAGAGCTTTGAATGAAAAACTTTTGGGATTTCATTCTGCAGCAACTTTTTTTTTCGTATAAACTGAATTTTGAATGCTGCAATGTTTTGTGAGAAGAATTCGTTTCAATTACAAATAATAAAATATCAGAAAATCAAAATTTATTTCCTCTTTTATTGATCATTGTTTCAAATCTAATATCAGATTCTTTCTCTTTTGATAAAAATCTTTCATATTTCATTCTCTGTATGTTACTTCTTCAGTTCTCATAATACTCTCTTATTATGGTTGTTACACATATCTAATAATACTCTTCGTAACGTCGTTATTTTCTTATCATTTCTCTTTTATTACATCCTTTTATTGTCCCCAGGAAACCTTTTCAGCATCAGCAGTATGAATTTTATATTCTCTCTGCCTTTCGTTAACTTTGACATTCCAAGTTATACAAAAAAATTTTAATCATAATATTAAAAAACAGAAAACAAATTATTAAGTGTAAACAAATGTAAAATTTAAAAGTTTCCTTAAATTATTTCTAGACGAGAAGCGCCTGTCTCATTGCTCACCACTTACGTCAGTCCTCTTAATCAACTTAAACTTGTTGGAAATTCGTGCGCCTTGAACGAAACTCTCTTCTCGTTTTTTTCATTTGTTTGTGGGAAATATTTTTCCTTGTGATGCATATAAAGGAGCTATTTAAGTTCTTTAAACTTTGATAAAATTGTTAATAACCTGAAGATTCTGCCTTTTTGAAACGGAAGATTTAAAAATTTTTACTTGGTTAAGTTCCTAGTCTTTTTTTATGAATAGTCATTGCTTGCTGCAAAATTGCCCCCTTTTTCTTGAAGGTTTAGCGCCATTTATCTAACTCGATCTTTAGATCTTATTACTATAGTAATTTCCTTAAATATTTTTTTGTTCCATTTAAATTCTCTTTATTTCCAACAACAGCCCTATTTTGTTACTACGAGATGGGTTGCGGTTTAATTCAACTTCCATGTTATGTTTTAAAAGAATTTCTTTGCAATTGGTTATCTTGTATTTTGTAGGTAACAGGCTAACCAGGGTAGGATAAGAGTTGAGTGTACGGAATAGTAAATGTTGCCGGCCAAGTTGCGAGGGTGGAAAACAAGAACCTAACCGAGGATCGACTGACCCACCAATTATATTACTAGTTTCCTTTACGCAACTTCGTATAACTTGCACAATAGATTTGAATTAAAACTTTACGTTTACAGTTTCGCCTCGTAATAAATAACCTACCAAACTGTTTTCTTGGAATCCAAAAGAAGGAGCGCTTAATCTACATTTTCACTACCTAATCGAATTTATCCCGGAAAACCCCTTCATTCAAAACAAATCTAATATCAAATATCAAAGTTCATGCACGAATTCCCTTAAAAATTGAGTCGAATATTTTGATATTTATCTCACACACAACTTATTTTTTTAAAATGGTATTTTGTAGTGTGTCGAACGTGATGCTTCCAATTTGAGGTAATTAGGTATTTCTGCTTGGTTTATCTTTTTCAGTGATTACTGCAACTGTATCGTCTTTTTATAGTTTTTGTATTTATTCTGTTATTTAATTTTTTATTTTATAGTAATGTAATCTAACCGTTTTCTAGTACATAGACTGAGTGGTAGCTGTTCTCTTTTATTCAATTAATGAGTCAATTCTTAACGGCAAGCATGATCACTCCTTTACCTCTAAACAATACTTTTGTGGCAGATGGAGATAACCATGTCTCCACTAAACATATAATATCAAAACTTCCTGTTGATATTTTACAAAAATAACTCGTTTATCTGAAAATATTCAGACACACAATATTTATAATATGGATGAGAGCGCTTTATCTACTGTTCAAAAATTTTTTTGCAACGACTGATAGAAAACACGTGGGTTCTTTGACAAGTGGAGAAAGGAGACAGTATGCTACCGTTATATGTTGTATGAACACTGTTGGAAATTGTGTTCCGCCAGTATTTGGGCGAAAAAATAAAAAAGAAGAACACTTGTACAACGCTCCCCCAGGAACATTAGGTCTTTTTCAAGAATCGGGTTGGATGACGTCGGAGCTCTTTGTAAAATGGCTAACGTATTTTTGCAGCTATGTAAGACCTAGTAAACAGAATACAGTGATACTACTATTAGACGGTTATAGTAGTCATAAATCTTTAGACACAGTTACCATCGCTAAAGAAAATTGTTCTTTTCTGCTTTCCTGCCCATCACTATACACATCGAATGCAACCACTGGATATCACTTTTTACGGCCCATTAAAAACATATTATAGCCAGGAGTGCTCACTTTGGTTAAAAAACCATCCAGGACGGACCATCACTGTCTACCAGGTAGTTGAATTATTTACTAAAGCATACAGCAAAGCCGTAATACTACAAAATGCGTTAAGTGAATTTTGCAGAAACTGGAATTCAGCTATTCAATCCAGATATTTTTGATGATTATTCATTTGCATTAGCAGGAACCACAAATGTTGGACTAACAAAAGCTGACGAAAAAGACAAGGCAAGAGCAACAAATGAAAATCTTAAAGATAAGACTACCCAGGAAAATTTTCAAACCCACCAAAATGGAGTGAAAAACAATAAAGCAAACAGTAACAATAGTGATGACACTTCTCAGGAAGGCGAGAGTATAACTTCAATAGAAGAAGATATAAAGGAAATCGCTGTTCAAACTCACGCAACTAAAAATGTAAAATTTGATGACTTGTTTCCTATTTCATTTGTATCAAACAAGGAAAAGAAGAAAGATAGGAACAAAATTCATAGTTTTGACTTGCTCCCCGAATATTAATGAACTAAAAGAAAAAGCAGAAGAAAAAACTAGTGGAAGTAGTGAAGAATGCTAAAAGACAAATATTTAAAAAATTTCCAGGACAGTCCCGTAAGGAAATAGTTTACGCTGAAGATTCAGAGAATGAAGATGAAAAAGAAAATTTAATCACTCACGGTGAATGTGCCGATGTGTCTTCAAGAGCCAAGATATTTGTTTGCGATGTAACATATATAGAACCTAAGTTACCATTTGTATTTTTTTATTTTTTCGTCTGAAGCAAGGTATTTAACTTCTAATACCGTGGTTTGAAGTAAATGTATTTTTATTTTGAAAATGTGTGTAGTTTTCTTTTCATTGATGCTATGAATATGCTAAGTATGTCATTTTAACGACCCGTTCCTGGTAAAACGACATAACTACAGTTTTATTTTAATTATCTTTTTAAAAGCAATTAAATTTTATTTTAGTTAGTTTACTAATTTATACAAATTCTGTGAAAGTATAGGGACCCATAATTCCAAAATTTATTTTTCAGATAACGTTGTTTTTCAAATTTACACGTATTAAAAAATATGCCGTTTTACTACAAATATTTCCCAAATTCATTGCTGAAGCATACTATAATAGACAGAAATAATTTTCAACCATAACAAAAAGTTCTCAAAAATACTTCAACCTATTTATCTGTACATTGCAAAAAACCTAATTTAAAAGCACAGAAATAATTTGTATGCTCTGACAAAAAAATTCAAGATGGGAGTTAAATCTAAGACGATTTTATTGAGTTCATTAGAAGGTTCAACTCGAATGTTTGTATTCAGCTCTCCTAAGAAAGTTGATAGAAAGCGAAGTGGCATCTAAGACCACCGTACCTGATCCAAATGTGGAGCTTCCCCTCATGTACTCGTTTGAGAAGAATAATGGAGGACTGATATCTGGGGCGCTGCCTTCACAAGATCAACTGTTCTTTTGGCGGTACGTGTGCTGGAGTGGATTATTGTTCTTTTGTTAGAAGTTGCAGAAGTGTTTCGGGCATTTCATACAAGGTTTTGGGCAACTCCTATGTTTATTAATACCTTAACTGAACGATCTTAGATGCTGATGATCAGTCGATGAGCTTGGTTGGCGGTTCGGAGATGTGGCGTCTGTCGGTGGCTTAGATTGGTTGATTTTGGTTATGGGCGCCACTAAAAGATGGTCGAGTTCGTCTGCGGTGGCAATCGTCAAGTACCTCCTACTGTGTCTCTGGGCTTCGAAGCGTCGAGACACTTCATTCTTGCCTCGATGTCGGCGGCTTCAGTAATCAACCAACTCGCTCTTCATTAACGTTCTGCACAATGTTTTAAGTTCGGTTTCATGCAAGGATAGCATTACGTGTTTGTCCAGAAGTTTCTTCTGGCTTTGTTAGTTCCCCTACAGATTTCGGGTCTTACTTCCAAACTCGCTCAGAAACGTGGCTTCGAAGTTTCCGTGAATTGACAGAAGTGTAGAACTCTGCTTTTACCATTCTTTGTCATTTTTCTCAGTTCTGGAGTGATGCATTGCATCCAATGGTCTCGTGGTACGTCACGGCGTTTCTGTAGGAAAACAGCGAGGTCTCCATGGTTAGCGTCGGTGAGTTTAAACAACGGTGGTGCGGTGCTATTCGTTGCTGCTACATAATGTGGTAAACGAAAGCTCTTATTGTTTGTAGGTCCAATGGATTTGATTGCGGCGGTGCCTCAGAGAGTACAAAGAACAGAAATCTAGATGAGTTTGTGCTTCAAACTATTCCTGGGCAAAAAACTTAGCTGGATAAGGCTGTCGCAAGATTTTTCTTTGGTAGCAATAGCTGAAAATCCAAAATTAAATAAGATGATATCCACGTTATGTTCAGGTGGTAGTACTACAAATCGGAAACAACTGGCTGAAAAATATCTACTGGAAGTATGCACTGAAATCGAAGATAATTTAAGATAGGAATTGGAAGATATTAACATAATCTTAATCGTAGACGGTTGGCTGAATTCTTCCACTGATTCAATTATTGCAAGTTACATACATTCAGGAGCCACAAAAAAAACTTCTGAGTATTGTACTGAAGTTGCTAACAAAGCCATTGACCAAATAAAGACTATATAATAAATATTTGTTTGCATGCTGCGATGACAATGAGAACAAAATGAAGAAAATTAAACAAACTTTGAGTGAAACTAGAAGATTTTAACGCATGGCATGCAATTTCAACAAATGTAACGAAACATGTAGTAGAAATCCAGAAATTCTTCAGATACCATCATCAACTCCATGGATGAGGCGAAGTAAAGAAGTAAGTAAAAGTGAACATTTAGAAGATTTCCGAAGTCAACCAAATGTTAATGCCATATTGAAATATGTTGAAGTATATTCAAAGGCGATTCATTTAGGAAAACAATTGTCTGTTTTTGCCAGTACCTTAGACAAGATTCAAGGTGATGAATCTTTTTTAACCGACGTTGTCATTTCTTGAAGAAACTTATCCACAAATGAATTTCTTTTAACCACCAAGAAAGTATAACGATACGTTTGAATTTTGTCATTTGGGACAACCTCTTCCAGAATTTCAAGAAAATATAACAGAAACTTGGGTAAATGAGAATTATCCAAATTTCTCGCCATAACATTTAGAATAAAATATCCAGAGTATTTTCCACAATTTGTATTTAAGCCTGTGGTTATTGGAAAATTCTCAGCTATCAAGTGGTGGAAAATACTTAGAGCAAACAATTAAACGTCAAAACAGTTAGCGGATTTGTTTGGCGACTTTATGTGTAACTTAAATTGTTGTCTAGCCAGTGCAGCATCAATCTAAAGAGTTTTCAAGTTACGGTCTTATTTGCAGCAAATTAAGGAATCTATTGGCATTTGAAAGGCTCTTCAGTTGGTCGAAGTTTATAAGTATTTGAGATCAGGACCAAACGAATGGTAATTAGAAAGATAGTCGGCCCTCTTCCGAGATTTCTTTTGTGTTTAAAACAATCTAATGATGTTATTGTTTAGTGTGATTTATCTATTTTTAAAGTATTATTTTATTTGTTCTTGAATAGAAAAGTTTTCTTATGTTCATCAAGTCCCTTTTTGTTCGAAGAAAATCGACCACATCATTGGGCGACAATTAATACGAGGTTCCATGATATCGAAGGCGTTGACTTCACAAAAATAAATTGTTCTCTCAGTGGTACGTGCGCTGTAGTGCGCGAGCTTCTGTTGTTTCCCGTTGTTTTTTTGTTTAGAAACCTGCACTCGTTTCTAATTCTTTTACTTAAAAACAAATGAGTTATCGTTAGGCTGTCTTTTTCTTTTTGTTTTATTATTTTTTGTTTTAGAAATTTTTTCTGTTGTTTGGTTCTGAGATTTATGTATTTTGTTTCGTTCTTTTCGCACTTTTGGTTTGACTCTTTATTTTGTTGCATGCGTGAAATAAGGGAAAGTATTTATTTTAAAGTGGCGACTTGGGCTGAGAGAAAACGATAAGACAACTCTAAAGAATCTTGAAGAAGTGCTCCTTGCTGGATATCTGGTTCGTACAGCCTGCTACTGCTAAGCTTTGCCTAACTCTGTATTCTGTTGGTTGGTGACTTGACTGGGCTCAACCGAGGTCACTGCTTAGAAATCCTAAGCAGCTTTTTATAGGCCAAGATCCGAGTGTGCTATGGATAAGATTTCTGATCGGAGGTAACAGGGTGAAACCAGCCCAACCCGTGTCCACATATAATTTATCTTAAGAAGGTTAACATGGGGCCTCCCATAACAAGGAAAACACTTAATTAGTGAGATCAAAAAATGATGCTTTAGATTCATCAGAGCAATATGAATTTTAGATGAGACCATATGACTTTAAGTGGCTGTTCCACTAAGCCAACTAAAATTCGACAAGCTTGGGTGAAGCCTGCGGCAATGGCACAAATAAAAAGAAGATAAATTATAGGGAAATGCTCATGGTGAAACTAAAACAATGAGATAAGTGGAAAAATACAAATGGTAGTGACTAGGAGAAAACAGAAAGTTTGGCCTGCGGATGTCGTTTGTAATCACTAATCCCCAATATAGGATTTGCTACTTTCTGTACCTAATTCAATGGAGTCCGCGTAATTAATAATATTCAAGCTGTTCTTGTAATGTTTTAAACGTTTATTGAATCGATAAATTTAATTTATTCTGCCCCAACGTAATTTTTGTCAAAAAACACAAACTGTAACGTGTTTTAACCTTGTGGATATGTTATTATTTTACTTAATTGTAGGTTTCCTAAGTCTTATCACGCGTTTAACGGAATATATTTCGACATGCAGTATTCACAACGATTCTGGACTTTAGTAGCACAAAAAAATCATTATTTGACATAATATTATGACCCTGTAAAAAAGATTCAATTGAGTCATCAATATAATGTAACACGAATAATAAGCGGCACTTAAGAATTAACAATTAATTACGCGTGCATCAAATACAATGCACAATAAAACTTGTCGAGGACAATCACAATAATCATGCAAGGCAGCGTATGTGGCGATATCATAAGTTATTTATGCATTTCTTCGAATGACAATTTATTACTTTATCATCCTTCTTTAAATGTTGATGAAATATACTAAATTTAACACAGTCTGGTAATAATTATGTACATAATCTAGAAACAAGAAAAAACAAGTAAATTCGTTGACGAGTCATTAAAGGAATTCCCAAAGCAAAAATAGAAAATAAATTCATTTTAAGTGTTTACAGAGTGAAAATTAAATAATTACTATAGGAAGAGGTTGTAAAAGCGTTCGCCAAATGGAGAAAACAGGACGCAATTGAATTGGAATTGCTCGGACCCTTCAGATCAACAACCAACATTAGAGTCAGCCGTTGCTCTTAAACTGAACTTGAATTCATTCGAAGCAGACATTTCCCGAAACCGCAACTTTTATCATAACATTCAGCAAAAGTTTGGTTAAAGTATAATGTACATCATCAATCTAACCGCCTGGCTTTTGTATATCGTTACGTATCTCTTATTCGTAATTTGGGATTTGGGATCTAAAATAGCACTTTTTCTACTCTAAATGTATGAATGTAGTAATACTATATAGTATACGTTATGAAATATTATTCCACCGCCTTCTCACTAAGCGAAGTTATTGAAATGAATCTCAATGGTGAATATTTTGAAAAATAACCCACATTTCGAGATAAAATGCTATAAATTTACAACCTACAAGTTGGATTAATAGTACTAATATAAACAATAATAAAATAAGCGTTTGATTTCATAAAGCATTCATTCTTTTTCGTCTTTATCATTTCTAATACATGCAGCCGTAAAAGCTTCAATAACATAAAACGTTTTAGAAAGAAACGGCTGTTTTTTAGGATCTTTGAACTGACTCGAACAGCACAGCGCAGCGGTATTATGTTATTGCAGACGCTGACTAACTGTGTTCGGATCTCACCTTTTGCACCGATTATCAACTATAAGTTAGTACAGTCAGATATACTTTTACAGATTCATTACATAATAAGAGTTAAACTTAATAAGCAAATTTTATTCTTTAAAAATATCCAATTTTTGCAAGAAAAACTTTTTTTATGAACAAATGTTTCTTTGACCTATAATCGTCATTAGAAACCGTTCTAAAAATAGACAAAAATGCAAGCAGCATTCTTTTTTAACGTTGCACAAAGTTAATAAACACCTATAATCATGGATATAATAAAATACTCTAAAGACAATTGGATATTTGCCAAGTTACTTATAAATGCAATAAGTAACAAAGAATATCGAAAATCGGATATGAAATATTTGTTTGCCTAAACCACAACCAACAATATGTTTTATTCGCAACTTGCTTATCGCTGGAATAATAATTACATAATATACGTACAGTGTTTTCCTTTTGGTTTTATCATTTGTATCTCACTGTTTTGCAAATATGTTCCTCATTTCTGAAACGTTCATGCTATATGTCAAATAGGATTTCTTATTTATCAAAAGTGTTTCCCGTTATATCAAATGTTTTTCCTGTTTTTTATGCATTTATTGTTTTACATAAATGACTACACATTACAATTTTTAATTATGCATGAAAAATCATTTATATACAGGGTGGCCCAACTGAAACGAAACAGACTGAATAACTTTCACGAAAATAATTTTTCGAAAAAACGCAGAAACAGGTCGATTTGTATTGGGAGGAGGACGCTTTTTGTGTAGGGAGTAATTATTATTTAAGTTGGTAGTAGTTAGGTAGTTGAGTGATTAGAGAGAAGTTATGCAATGTTATGAAGTGTAACGTAATGTATGCGGTGTATTATAAGGTTAATGTCGTTAATGTAAAAATAAAAGAAATAAAATAAATAAAATAAACCACACATTAAAAATCTTCTACATTTTGGACGTACAAACGCCTTTCTTTTCTCCATATTGCCCCGTTTGAAATTTTGTTTGTTTGGAAGATACAAGGTGTGAAATCTAAAACATAGAAAGCTTATGATCTTCAAATTTTTACATTTGCCATTTGTTCTCATTTAATTTGACAATCTTCTATCTACTATACGCTACGGTAGAAACTTCAAATGCCAATCTGTGGGTACTCTCGCGGCAACGGTAATAAGCTTTGAGCCGTAAAATTGAATGCGAAATATGTAAGTACGTGCAAAACGTAGTATTACAATTTTTTGATTTTAAAGGATGTGTTTTGGGAATCTAGATTCTATAATTTGTGGACTGTAATTTTGCGAAAGCGGCAAAGGCCTCGAACAAGTTCTGTATTTAATCAAAAAAAACACACACACACAAAGATAGAGGTACTTACCACTGCGCTGTCCCGGCTAAAAACCCTTTAAAGGATGAGGAAAGGGGAGGAAAAGAGAAAAGCAACCGAAAGAGCACATACACTAAAAATGAAAACTATCTATTGAATTGAATTTCAAATACACGAATTTGTCCGCATGAAGTTCTGAATGTAACTGTTAAATAAAACAGTATTTGCACAGGGCGCTAATGTCCTCTGGGGACAAACAAAAATAAAAACCCAAAATTTTGAGTATTAAACTCTAACATACCCCCAGCCAAAATTAGTTTATTAATTTTCAAAACAAGATTTTGATTCATGGGGGAAAACAATAAATCTAGGTTCTGCCAATTTATTTCATTAAACTATTACAAACTAAAAAAAATAACAAAAAAATTGATTCTAAATAATAAGCGTTTATTAATAAAAGCTATTGGTTGGGCAGAAGGCACAGTTTCACAACTGGCCTTTTATACAGCCCATTTTTAGTTTTAACTAAGGCAACCCATCCCTACCAGGGAAGGTTTCCCTTATTATTCCTAAGGGCCAGTGCAGAGGTAGCACGTTTTCATCTACAAGCAAAACTACCATACCAAGTATAAGTGGACAGGACGAAGTATTCCACTTCTGCCTCGTTTGCAGAGTGTGGAGATATTCGACACGCCAGCGTTTCCAAAAACTTTGCGTTAGCTGATCAAGCAATTGTTTTCTACCGAGTCTATTAGTGGGTTGATCAGTAAGATCAATTGCAGGTAGCGATTTCAAGGGCGTAGCTGCTAGAAAATGTGCCGGAGCTAACGGCGCAGGATCATTCGGATCTCAACTTAACCAATTCAGGGGCCTCGAGTTGAGTAGAGCCTCTATCTAGGTAAGGACTGTTGATAGCTCTTCATAGGTCAGTATTTGGTTGCTCACAACTTTGCGAAAATGTGTTTTGACGCTCTTATTTTGAGCTTCCCAAATCCCACCCATGTGAGGGGCTTTAGGGGAATAAATTTCCATTCAACACATTTTTGTGCGAGTTCATTCTGTACAAGATCATTGTAATGTTTTGATTTCACAAATTTGTAGATTTCATCTAGGGAAGCCTTGGCTCCGATAAAATTTGTGCTATTGTCAAAGTAAATTATACTACACGGTCCCTTGCGAACTAAAAACCTATTAAAGGCACATAGAAAGATATCGGTAGATAAATCCGAAGCTAATTCTAAATAAATTGCACGGGTGGTCAAACACACAAATAAACACACGTAAGCCTTGCGCGTTTTGATGCCCCTTTTACGACTAAAGGTGACGTAAAACGGACCTGAGTAATCTATACCCGTATGAACGAATGGTTTTGCTTGCACAACACGCGGAGCTGGCAAATCAGCCATAAGAGGGTATGTCGCCCTTGGGGAAACTTTGAAACACAGGTTACATTGTCGTAGGCGTTGCTTTACCACGCTACGAGCGGCTAATATCCAATACTTTTGTCTCAAAATGAAAACCACTAAATCGGGGCCAGTATGGAGGTTTTTGCGATGAGTATAATCTATACGAGGTCTGTTCAAAAAGTATCGCGAATTTTGTGTTTTTTTCAAAAATTATTTATTTATTCATGAATATCTATTTTGTCCCCTTCAAAGTAATCCCCATCAGATATTATACACTTGTGCCAACGTTTTTTCCAATCCTCGAAGCACTTCAAAAAATCATTTTTCGTGATCTTGTTCAGCTCCTCCTTCGATGCCGTCTTGATCTCCTCAATCGTAGCGTAGCGTCGTCCTTTCATGGGCCTCTTCAGTTTCGGGAACAAGAAAAAGTCACAGGGGGCCAGGTCTGGGGAATACGGTGGCTGCGGCATCATTAGTGTGTTGTTTTTGGCCAAAAATTTGCGGACAAGCAACGATGTGTGAGCAGAGGCGTTATCATGGTGCAAAAGCCAATTTTTGTTCTTCCACAAATCCGGGCGTTTCTGGCGGATTGCTTCGCGCAAATAGCGCATAACTTGCAGGTAATATTCCTTATTGACCGTTCTACCCTGTGGCAAGAACTCATGATGTACCACGTCCCTGCAATCGAAGAAAACTGTAAGCAAAACCAAAAGCACGCTCTTCGTCGTTCACATCTTCTCGGCCCTCTGAGAACATTTTGTACCACCGATAAACGTTGCTTCGGTCCAAGGTAGCTTCCCCATATGCCACAGTCAACATTCGGAATGCGTCCGCGCACTTAATTTTGTTTTTCACACAAAATTTGATACAGATTCTTTGATTCATTTTTTGGAATAGGCAAAAATCGAAGACGAGCCAAAACACGTCCAAGCAAAACAGCTGTCAAAAATTAACTGAACATTCAAAATGGCCAAACTTGTCGGCATAAGTGAGGGACGTGAGTACCAACATAACGCCACAAAAAAATCGAAAATCGAATATACGTAACCCGCGGAAATTCAAAATTCGCGATACTTTTTGAACAGACCTCGTAACTAAATTAACTAAATGATCTCGTTTAGGTAACAAGATCGAATGTTGTTGGTCATAGGGTAGATTAGCATTTCACATTCACATTCAAGTCGACCTCCAACGCGAATCAAATTGTCTGCTATAAATGGACATAAATTCTTTAGGGAAGAAGGGCGTAACCCCTTTTTTAGAAGAGAATACTCCTCTTTAAAATGTACCCTTTGAATAAGGGATAATAGCGTAAATTCAGCCTTTTTTTAAACCGGTTACACTAATCTTATCATTCTTTGGTAGAAGTTTTAAAAATCGGAGAACATACTACTGTGTTCAACAATTTAGGCCAAGAAGAAAATCTTAATATAAGACTATAAAATGGATTTTCAGTTTCGTTCGTTATAACCACGGGTAAACTATAGACTTATCTGGAGTAAACTGTCTAATTGGCCAAGAACGATTATCTGATATGAGCCAATCTGGACCTGATAGCCATGATTGATTGTCAATCAGATTAGAGGGTGTTAAACCTCGAGAGAGACAATCAGCCGGATTGTTTTCTCCTTCTACATAAAACCAATTTTGCGGATCAATTAAATTTTGAATTTTGTAAACACGGTTAGCTACGAAAGTATTCCATCGATTCGGGGATGCGTAAATCCAATTGAGGGCTACTGTAGAGTCTGAGAAGGCCAGATCTGATCTATTTGGATACGGGAACTGTATGTGTCAACTACAAATCTTAAGAGTTTTGCAAACAAAAGCGCCGCACATAGTTCCAGTCTGGGAACTGATACAGTTTTAATGGGTACCACCTTGTACTTGGCACACACTAGTGATATATTTGCGAAGTGGAGCTATCATTATTGTTGTTTCTTAAATACACTACTCCTTCATATCTTAGCCTGGATGCATCTGCAAATCCAATAGGACTAACAGACACATCTTCATAAACACCGAGATGTCGAGGTATTTGTAAAGATTCTAACAGAGGGATTTCCGAACAGAAGCGAGTCCAACAGGTAACTATATCGGACGGTGGAGTACTATCCCAATCTATATTTTGCGACCTCTAGATTAAGAGTTTTGCGTATAATGTTACAGGCGCTATAAGACCGATTGGATCGAAAATCCGAGCTATAATAGATAAAATATTACGTTTTGTGCATGAGGTATTTCCGATGTAGACCTTGAAGGACCATGCGTCTATGGAAGGTTGCCACTGTAAACCTAGAACATTGTGTGTATTATCATCAAATGAGATTGGTTGTACTAAACAATCTTCTACTGGGATTTCAGCCAAGAATTCTTTGGAGCTACTACGAGGGTCGTTTGAAAAGTCCGTGCAAAAATAAAAACTACTTAATTGTTTGGGGTAAACCTTTTTTATTTTTCAACATAGTCTCCTTTTAGGCTTATACACTTCGTCCAACGCTGCTCTAGTTTGTTGATCCTTTCTGAATAATAGGATTTGTCCAAGTCTGAAAAATAGCCATTCGTTTCTGCAATCACCTCCTCGTTTGAATAAAATCTTTTTCCCGCCAGATATTTCTTCAAATTGGGGAACAAATAGTAGTCCGGGGGAGCCAAGTCTGGAGAATAGGGGGGGATGTGAAACGAGTTGGAACCCTATTTCCATTAATTTTGCGACCACAACTGCTGAGGCGTGAGCTGGTGCGTTGTCGTGATGGAAAAGGACTTTTTTGTGGGCCAATCGTGGGCGTTTTTCTTGCAGCTCGAGATGCCTACAGCACTAGCAATCTCACGCACCTTCACTCTTCTGTCATCCATCACCATATCATGGATTTTATCAATGATTTCTGGAGTAGTAACCTCAACAGGGCGTCCAGAACGTTCAGCGTCACTTGTGCCCATATGGCCACCCCTAAAATTTTGAAACCACTTATAAACTGTTCTAATCGAAGGTGCAGAGTCACCATAATGTTTATCAAGCTTCTCTTTAGTCTCCTGAGGCGTTTTGCCTTTCATAAAGTAATGTTTAATCAACACACGAAATTCTTTTTCGTCCATTTTTTTGAAAATCACTCGACTTCCTCGATTCAAACGAATGCCAAACACAAAGAAATAGACCGATCTGGCTGAAACTTGGTGTATGTTCTTCCAAGAGATGCTACTAACTAAACATAACCTCGATATGCGCCAGTAGTGCCATCTCTCTGACTTTGCACGGACTTTTCAAACGACCCTCGTACACCATTTGACAATTTGAAAACCCCCAGACCTGAACATACCTACCAATTCATGATATAGTTTCTTTGTTTGGGGTAATTTTCTATAGAACTAATAAAGTCATCCATATAAAAATTGTTAGAAACTGCTGGCGACGCTAGCGAATAGGATTTGCTTTCGTCCGAAGCAAGTTGCCTTACTGTACGGATGGCTAGATAAGGCGAGGATTTGTTTCCAAACAGAACTCTATTAAATTTGCATGGAGTAAGCGGATCATCAAGGGGAAATCTCCACAGTAAAAGTTGAAACTTTGATTTTCTTCGAGTCTGCAATAATTGCAATCGGGAACAAACAAAAATTAATCAATATTGTTACAATATCCATCTGCAGTTTGGGACAAGTGTGTAAGATATCGTTCAATGATTTTCCTCTAGAAGATCTAGCGCTACAGTAGCAAACTATACGCAATGGGGTACTAGTACTTTGTGGTTTAGATACACCATAATGAGGAATAAAATAATGCGTACCTAACATGTCGTCTTGAGAAACCGGCGACAAAAAACGCAACAAACGCGACTGTTATATGTTTTAATCGCACTCATTTTCACATTGCATCTTCTTTTATACAACAATTACTCCAAAAAGGAACTTACTTAATTCGCGATTCAAACTTGTTTCACCGCTGTAATTTTGTGACGTCATAGAAAGGATAAAATCAGATAAACCAATGGGATAAACAATCACTTCGCATGCGTTGCTAGAGGCCATAGCGACAACCAATTAGGTTGGATCGGGTTAGGTTTTATCCTTTCCGTGACGTCACAAAATTACAGCAGTAAAATAAGTTTGAATCAGGAACACAGTCTGACGTGCACGACAGCATTTTGACGGCTCATTAGTATCTTCTTTAGATACGCGAGGGCGCTGCAGTCGTTTGTACCGTAGCATACAGACAAGCCTGTCGTGTTTTCTAGTATTTCTTGTTGTTGTAAATTAAAAAAAACTTACATTATGGGTAACTCGATTGCAGAAAAGGTTGAAACTTTGCACTTTTCTCTGGAAATAATAAAAACGCAAACGAACTGCCGAGCTGTTCAATCAGTGACATGCAAATAAACATGTGGATCACAAGTATGTTTTAGAGTTAGTAGCAAAATTTCAAGAAACAGGATCCGTGGCCAATAAAAAAATGTTGAGAACCCCGTGAGAAATGAAGGAATGGAAGTGGCGGTTCTGGGTCATGTTGCTGCCGATCCTACGATGAGTACAAGGCAATTGGCTGCTGTATCTGGTGTTAGTAGAACTAGTATTCAATGAATTTTAAAACACCACAATTTTCACCCATATTAGATTCCGTTGCTGCAGGAACTTAATGAAGACGACTTTTACCGTCGCGTCGTTTGTAATTCTGTGACGTCATAAGTGAACGAGCGACGAATAATTCAAATTTTCTATTTAATGTCTGTTTTTCCGATGAATGATCTTTTTTTATAAATGGTAGATTTGAATCCAGGAATATTTTGTGATGCTCATACCTAACGACCAGAAAAGTTAAATGTTTGAGCAGGCACTTTTGGTGATCGTCTCGTTGGTCCTTTTTTCTAGCTGGCAATTTGACTACGGATATCTATTTGGAATTTCTGCAAGATCTCACTGATCCAGTACTAATTGAAATCATCGAAAATGACGGGTGTTACCTGGAGGATCAATTCGTATTCCAGCAAGGCAGAGCTCCTCCGCATTGTGCACTTCCCGTTCATCAGTATTTAGATCGAACTTTCCCAAGTCGTTGGATTGAAAGGAGACGCGTGATTGAATGGCCTCCTCGGCTCCGGATTTGTTGAGGCTAAACTTCTTTTTATGGGGTCACTTAAAAAGTAAAATTTATGCGACGCAACCAGCTTCATTAGAGGACTTACGCCAAAGTATTGTCAATGAATGCCTACAAATGACTCTGCAAGTGCTTCAAGATGTGCGACAACGTTTCGAACATAATCTCTATCATTGCATGGAAGTTGGCCAAAATTCTGAAGATTATCTTGCGTTAATTTATGTTATGTTATTTTTCTAAACACATTTTAATGAGTAGTGTCACTTTAATTTAATCTCACCTTGTATCTTCCAAACAAATTGACTGAATTTAAAAATTCAAACGAGGCAATATGGAGAATTGAAAGGCCTTTCTAACGATTGCCACTTCCCATTAGAAATTCTTGAGGGGTTGAAGTTTAGGGTTCCAATTATACGTCAGAAAATATCCCCCTCCCAATACAAATCGAAGTGTTTTTGCGTTTTTTCAAAAAATTATTTTCGTGGGAGTTATTCAGTGTATTTCGTTTTCATTGGGTCACCCTGTATATAAATTTTATTTAATTAAAATTTTCATTTCTTTTTAACTGTTTCTAGGCGCCGAATATAATTTTGACAATTTTCTTGAGTTATTGCCCAGAAGCATTACGTATCGTTCCATACAATTCGTTTTCGTTTATTGCTTGGCTTCATTTAACCAAGCATTTTCACTGATTAAATAATTCTTCTATTAGGTTTAAAAAAGGTTTGTATGCTAGAAGAAATACAGAATATTCAGTTCTATGAAATCTAACACTGCCCGTCACGACATGAGCACCTCTCATATCTTCTTCTCTCAAGTAGCCAATTAAGTTTGTTAATTAAATTAATTAAAAATTGCAATACGTGTGGAGATATATGTAAAACAATAAATGCATAAGAAACAGGAAAATAATTTGAGAAATAGTGAGATACAAATGACAAACAAGGAAAACCAAAAGAAAAACACCGCAATACATCATTTTTTAAATTGCGCTATTTAAACAAATAAATTCTATTTTTATGCCGACATAAATATTTATTGTCTCTGTTATTTAATTTAAAAAATCATTAAGACTCCCACATTTTTATAAATAGAACATACTACAGTAAAAGAAATTAACTTCTGTGTTGACAGTATTAGTTACAAAATTATACCAAATGAAAAATGTCTTGTGTGCAATACATAAATATATGCATGTCCTTCTGGTACTACTTTATTCTTAGCTAACCGAATTAGCGGTATTGATAGTGAAATAAATCAACGCTACCACCAACCTACGTTTTCAAACAAAAGCAAATTGGTAACATATCCCAATCAATCTTTCTACTTTCCAATTCCTAAATAGGTAAGTACATCATATTAAAGACATTTGCCTTGTTTTGACTAAAATATTCCACATCAATATTAATATCTCTGGTTCTGTAACGGCATCGTTATACTTGCAGAAAACTTCAACTTTTTATTTTTACTGAACTCAAACCATGCTGAACAGTAGAAAACTCTCACCTTTGTAAAAAATTTTTGGTCGACGAGGTTAGACAGCTCTGAATATACGTATTTGGGATAAGATTCTAGAGAATTCAAGTTTGCATGTTAACCAAACTTGGAAAAAATTAAAATCAATTACGTAATGGGCTCCATTGAATTTAAACGTGTAAATTTAAAAACTTTTTAACAAGCTTGTACTCTTTGAATTACCAACAATATTTGTCATGTGAAATAACTAACGGCCTTTTTGACCAAAAATCCATTCTATAAAACCAAACTGTTATAGCATTAAAAACGATTCTTACAAAATTAAGTCAGCGAAAGATCTTACCAAGGCTTACAAGGCATCCAAGTTGCCACTTTTTACGCATACCAACCGCCAAACTATAAAAGGTGGAAAACATATTTTAGCGACGACGAAGACAGGTCTTGCAATGTTCGTCTTTACTTCATCCTGAACTATCTGGTCGTACTTTTATGGACTAGAACTTAATTATTTTGACAACAAGCAAAAGGAATCCTGTGGAACCAGATACAGCAGTTCTTTCACTTGCAACTGTCTCTCTTGGGTGTCAAAATCACTATATATCTACAATCATCAAAATTTGTCCTACCGTTTTAGATTTATTGCTATCTCTAAATAAATCTATCCTTAATACCTTTCTATTAAAATCAAATTAAATAAACATCATAAGAGCTAGTCCTGGGGAGTGTGATGGAGTGTACTCATGCAGCAGTTGTCCCTTCTCTCTTCCCTGTTACTCATTCTGTTGAAATATGATAATTTTCAAAAAAGAAAGCAGTCTGTTGAGAATTTTAAAAATCGAAGTTCAAAAATCAAATCCGTACCAAGAAAAATAGAAAGGTGCAATGTTAATAATCTTTAAAGGAAATGCAACAAAAGAAAGAAGATAAATAGTAAAGAAAATTGATCTACAGCTGAGTTTCTGAGATCTTAAGTATTCTTCACCATGCACACGGCATCAGAAAAGTCAATTCTTTGAGAGTTCAAAAACGATCTCAGAGGCCTGCAAAGTTCGATTCAAAAGAAACCTCAAAAAATCACAAAACTTGCACAAGCATGAAAAGCTCAATATACACCTTTTAAGCAGATCTCGACGTAAAAGCTCAGCTCGTTTTTAGGTTTCTACTCTGCGAGGTCGTGTCCACTTTACCTATTTCTAAATACCAGAAAGCATCGTTCTAATGAAGTTTTTCTTTTGATTTTGAGGAATCGCTCTTACTTTTGAGCAGTGCTCAAAGTTACTCCTCAATGGAACACAGTTTGAAACATGCTGAGAAATGTAAGAATTAACGCATACGATTTAATAGTTCGGGCGATTCAATTGAGAGATCTACTCAAGTCACAGATTTCATAAGGGTCATCTCCGTTTTGTTCGAAAAAAAAACAGACCATCAGTTTTACTGATGGTAAATTGCAAAGTTGAAGATTTTTTCCGAGGGATTAGCATTTCCAATTTTTACGTCTTCTTAGCAAGAATTGTGAGCAATACAAAGAGATCGGTGTAGCTACCTACAAGAACAGTTGGTTTACGTGATTTGATTAATGTAGACACAATTAGAAGATCAGCATCTACCGAAACTTGAATGACATGGCTGCTAGTACCTAGTCAAATGTGATGTCACATTGAATATCATCAGTACTTTGTTTTTTATGTTTGCAAGAAACTTTTTTTGTGAATATGCAGCTACATTATCGTCAATAGCGTAGGATGCCGGTGGGAAATCTTATACATTTATCGCGTTAGAAAGTACCTTAAAGGTCTTTCTTTCAACGCCTGAAGATAGCTACCTTTGTTGATATAGCCGAAACATACTTACTTACTTAAACCTCCCTCTTGTACCTTACGGTGTCGAGGTATTTGGAGACGTCAGTCGTCTCCATGCCTTTCGGTCGGAAGTTGTTCTCTCTGCATTTTTCCAATTATTTGCTAATGCCTTTCAAATTTCATCATTCCACGTCTTTTGCCGGTCTACCTCTTTTCCGCTTCTTGTCGGTTGCCACTTTCCATATTTTCTTTACCATTCTGCAGTTATTCATTCTCACCATATGGCCGAACCACAATAATTGTTTTCTTTCTAGTGTTTCTAGAGACATTCCGACACTATACCTTTCGCGTATTTGTTCATTTCTTATACGATCACGTCTGGTCACTAAATATAGCATCTCGCACGCTTGGATTTTGCTCCGATTTCGCTCGTTGAATGTCCACGTTTCACTACCGTATAGAAGCACCGGCTGGTATACTGTTCTAAATATTTTTATTTTTGTTTTAAGGCTCATCTCTTTTTTCCTAATTAAACTCCTATTGTTGCACTCGTTACTCTACTATTGATATCCGGTTCCATGTCACCTTGTAAATTCGTATTTGATCCTAAATATCTGAAGTCTTGATTCATGATCTCATTATTCAAGTTCACATTTGTGCTTTCCTGGTTTTTTGATATCACCAAAATCTGTTTTTCGATATTTACTTTCATTTCAAATTTCTTAAAGCTTTCATTCCAAATATTAACATTTCTTTGCATATGTCCCCCTGAATTTGCCACAACTACCTGGTCGTCGGCATATATCAGCTCCGATATGTAGACTTGTTGAAGTTTATATACTGCAACTCTAGTTTCCTTACTTTATCTTTACATTCCCTAGCAACTTCATCCATTAAAGTAATGAATAGCAGCGGGCTTAAAACACCACCCTGTCCTTGTGTAGCATTCCTTAGATGTATGACTATGCGTTCTTACTATGTTCCGTGTACAATTGTATGTATACCCTTTATTGACTGTATTAGTTTGGGTTTTCATTTCTATGTTCTAATATTTCCCAAATCTTATTAAGAGAGGCATGGTCGAAAGCCTTTTTCAGATTTACGAAGTATAAATACACTACTGTTATATTAAAGAGCTTTTTCGATAACTGTCTCACCGTAATATAAGATCAGTAGTACCACGGTCTGGCCTAAAGTGTCATTTCAATGATGTCTCTAAACCTTTCTTCCAATAACCATAATTTCATAAACTTTGCTGGCAACTATCAGTAGTGATATTCCTCTGTAGTTTGAGCACACCTTTCTTATATAGTGGGAGAATGGTTGCAAAAGTCCAGTCTCTGGGTATGAATCCAGTATGCCAACAGATTTCTATTGTTTTGAATAGCAGCACCTTTTCCTTCCATATATTTAATTAATTCAGCCTTAATATTATCATGCCCTGCAGCTTTGCCATTTTTTAACTTCAGGGTTGCATTTCGGAATTCTTCATATGTTATTTCATCATTATGCTCCATAAAGTTGGGCTCTATGCTGCCATTTACTACTTCTTTTGCGTCTCCCATTAAAATCTCCATGAAATATTCTCGCCCTCTCTCTATTATTTGTACATTTTATAGCAGTAAGTTACCTTCTTTGTCCTCTATGCTCGTTACTGCTGTGGTTTCCTTTTGCCTCAGATTTTTCAGAGTTTTTAGAGCAGTTTTGAATTCCATTTTATTATCCAATTCTTCCCATTGACTTCTTTAATTTCCTCTTTTACAAGTTTTCTCTGTTCTTTATATTTGTGGTAATTCTCATGATTTCTATCCCCTATATAGTTTCTTTTTTTTGCTACTTCTATTTTTATGCCGTTCCACCAGCTCTTTAAAGATTCTCCATAGTATTTCGATATCATCCTCATTTTTCCAGTTCGTTTTTCTTACTGATTTATGTAACCTTTTGCAATATTTTTCCCTAACATCCCCATATTGTAATTTGTATGCTTTTACATTTGCTTGCTTATAGTTGTTCCTGTCCCACCTTTTATTTACTATCTGTTCCTTCCATTTTTGTAGTTTAAGTTCAACTAGGAAATGATCTGACCATAACCTCTTTTGACACGCACATCTGCAATTTCATTTTTGTATCTGTTCTGTACTAACACTAAGTCTAAAATCGATTTGCCATTTTGGGAATCCATTACTCGTGTGTATTTGTGAATCTCTTTGTGTTGGTAAAATGTATTGCTCGCATATCAATCATGGTGCAGAAATCTATTACCCTTTGTCCATTACTGTTCCTTTCCATTTCCCCATATGGTCCTATAGGGTAGTCATTTTCTTTACGCGCTCATTAAAATCTCCCACTATGATGACTTATGATTTATTTGATCCATTTTGTTCTGCATTTGTTCCCAAAAAATATCTTTAAGTTCCTTGGTTTCATTTTCCAACGGTCCATACTCAACCACAATTGTGGTTTTCTCATTTGGCATTTTATTTGTGTCTATTCTGAGCAGTCGCTTTGAAATGATTTTCCATCTGTTGACATTTTGGAACCAATCCTTGTGGATCAATACACCGACTCGTGCTCTAACCGAAATGTATAGTTTTATTTAATTGCTTCCTATATTCTGTGACTTCATTGACGCATAATGGTGTGCTCAACAATTATACCTGGCTGTACATCTGACCAAAACTTATCAGCTCTCCTCGTGCTGAAAAAGTCCTCATTTAAGAGTTTTCGATACTTTTTCGGTAGAAGGATTCTTTCCAGGAACAGAATTTGCTATAGGTACAGCTGGGCACATTTAGCATGGCTCATAGGTCCCGTAGAATGAATCGGTGAAAATGCAAGATGATTATGACGAAATTTGAAACAAAATAATTTTTCGATCTCGATAACTTTGAAAATTATTCCAGATATCGAAATACCGATGATGTATCTGGAATCGGGAGAAAATTCTAAGTTGATTTCATATACAGCATGTCCTGTAAAATTATGGGAACATGCCAACAGACCAACAGACATTTAAGAATTCAGATGCGAGATTTTCTGTATTTCGTCGAAAATTAGCAACAACATGCTAAAATTTTCACAATTTACCAGCTTGATTCAATTTCGAAAATTCCTTTTTTCCAAAGGCCCGGTCACATATTTCCAGGTTTCGATGACATTCACTGTCAAGTCTTCATTAAACAGGTCAGTGAAAACTTCAAAACTTCATTTGGGATTTTCTTTAATGTACTCAAAGTTAGGTATCGGCGAGAATAAAATGATCATGAAGACCTCTAGTGTAGTGATATGCACAATGCCGCCGTTACTTATCTTCCAAGAAAGGTGAAATCCACCAAGTCTTACAGCAATACAAATCCTTTTCCCTTAAAATCCAAAATGGTGGAGTTTTCCCTCATGGAATTTTTTAGAACTTTTTAGGATGCGTTTCTTCTAGTGGCATGATTCCAAAATTTTAGCTTGTTATTTATTTGAAATTTATAGGTTTGTCCATATTTTATGTCAAGTAGACTGTACTAGAAGACTTTCTAATAATATTTGAAGAAAAGTTGCAGTCTTGAATTCCTATTAGAAGATAGAAATACTAATATTATGTACTAGAGGTAGCCGTCTTGATTTCGATTAAAGTTGCAGTATTTTCATTATAGGTAGATAATAATTCCAAAGATGCCGTTTTCAAGATTATAGTAAAATGTATCTTTGTTACATAATAATTTAGTCAAATATAAATGAAATAACATTGATATAAATGTTAGTCTTGGTGACTTTTTTGCGACCAAGGCCACCAACTGATCTACCCCGGTGGAAAGTTAAGGATTTTTTAACAAGAAAACTGGTTAGTCTAAATGATAAATATAAAAATAAAGCCTTAACTCTCGGGTTGCTTCAATCACATTAGCTAGCAAGTGGCTACGAGTTTATTTAACATTTGAAAGGGAGAACTCATATTTAAGTTTATGGTTGGCGTATACCACACCACCGTAAACCCCTATCAATATTTACTTTACCATCCTACAGAAGGACAGGTACATATGTACTAGCTAGTTTAAATAGTATCAAGCATAAAATCAACAAAGCTAGTACCAAAGACAACACAAACCGCACAAATACTACCCACGACATAAATAAATCAAGAGATGAAAATGTTCAGTAGCAAAATAATAAGAGAAGAAGTCAAAACATAAAATGTTATTAAGTTTATCCATTACAGTCCATTACCGATATGAAATTAAAATTGAAAAAGTTAATACTAGACTCTAGCAAAAACAAAAAGCGCCTGCTTTTTCAGACTGGAAGTTCTTAATGCACTTTAATGGTTAAGTGACTTGTCAAAAATATTCTGCCAATAGTTATATTTAACACATTTAATGGAGATATAACAGAAAATTAATTAAAAGTACGAGAGTTCTAATTTAATTAAACTTTTTTTACTGAAAGTTACAACTTCATAATAATATTTAATCTGCAAACAAGTATGAAATATTAAAAAGCCATTCATACTTAAAAATTTAATTAAGCCTGTTAAAACAACAATATGTTTATTTAAAGATCATAAAAACAATTTAATTTGACTACCACAAACTAACATCTGATCGGAAAAAATTCAATTAAAAAGGTTTAGGTTAATGTTTACATTCGCCCTATAGATAGTTAAGCGCCGTATAAATAACTTTAATTAAGACATTCTATTTTCGTTACGATCGTTCAAGAAGAGAGTGATTAGATTTTCCAGATTGAATTTAGGTTTTTGTACTTAAACTCAGTTTGTTTAGGACTTGGGATTAAATGTGATTCCGTTAGAAATAAAAGGGCACGGGGATTATATGAAATTTTCATTTGCGCGTACGACTGCTGCAAATATGAATCGTTTATTTCAATATTTGTGGCAAGCCTTTCAAATAAGCTTGAAAAATATCTGCAATTTTGGTTCTTAACGAATGCAAGTCACGTTTGACAATAAAAGCTTGTTAAAATCGTGTAATCTTGGTAATAAAAGGAGTCTTTAATGGAATAGTATTTGATGTTTTCCGTATCCTACTTTATAATTTTTCGTTTAGATAAAAGGATGATTTATCTTTCACCTAAAGACTGTTTATAGTTTAGAATCTTATTGTTTTGAAAGAAAAATAATGAAATTAAATTAATTGTAACTCGATATTATTCCCTTTGTGCTACAAGTAGTACAAGTAAATTTTTTCTAAATGTAACTCAACGTCCAGAAGATTTAAGATGTATTGGCCATAATAGACTACATAAGATCCGCTCTAGAAAAGATAATTACTTAATTTACTGTTTAATAAACAGCATTCATTAAGTACTTTAATAATGTACTTTACAGTCAACTTAACTAAGAAAATGCTTCTTAATAGCAATTTCTGCCATTAACATTGATTATCCTTTGTATGACTTGCGGGTATTTCTAGCGAAAAACTTTCGATTTTACAATTATACCATTTGTATTATAGCAACAACAGTTTGAGAGGTTATAATTTCCCTTAACATTAGAATTTTATTGGGTCGGTTAAACTCTTGTTTTTTGTATGTCCCAAGTGACCTATAGCGTTTTAAGTCAGATGAAATGTAAATTTCTGAAAATTACTGGAGGCCAATGTTTGTGTCTTTTGAGACCACTTTGCTCTTTCATAACCACCGTATTCACATAAATTATTTCATGTATTTCTTCATTTAAATAGGCTAGTAACGGCCATTCCTTTTCAGTAAACTATCCTTCGGTTAATTTTTTTGTATAATTTATGTCTACTCCGCTATATTGGTAGGCGTACAAAATTACATAAGTAGAATGTACTATAAAGATGTTTCGAAAACTTGGTAGGTGCATTCCTCGACAAAGATTCAACCTTTTCTTGCCATATAACTTTTTTTTTCTGAGATACGGGGTGTCAAAGTTTCATTTAGAATTTCTTGTTTTCTCAATATTTCAAGAACAAAATGAGATATCGAGATGGAATTTCCCTCATGTTTGTTACTCTAAGGTGTCTACTATCCCATATAGTCTTGGGGGTAGGTTAGCTACCTACACTTATAAAAAAGAAAAATTCTTTTTTCAAGATCAGCAATCGATTTGAAACAAACAGCTACATTTCTCCTTTTTTTCGTAGAATGCGTCGTTTTCTAGTAAAATCGGATTTCTCAACACCTTTTAAGTTCTCTGACAAGGTCATACGTCATCTCGCATTTTTTCGACAAAATCTAAACATTTTTTGTCACAAAAATGCACCATTTCCGAAATACGGGATGCCAAAGCTTAATTCAAGACAAGAAACAATGCACTTTAAGGAAAAAAGTTATACGTCGAAAAAGATTTAATTTTTGTCGAGGAATGCCATGCAAATAATTGTATTCTGCTTTTGTGATGACGTATGACCTTGACATAGGCGACAGCGCTTGAAAGGTTTTGACAAATCTGAATCTACCAGAAAACGACGCATTCTATAATTTTTTACCAAATCGATTGCTGATTCTCAAAACAGAAGAAGTGTATTTAGCGTGGGGGCTATCCCACCCTTAATTCTCCGCCGTTAAAAAGGATATTAAAAGCAAAATTATGCAAAATAGTAGAGATCTTATAATAACAAGAAATTTCATCCCGATATCTCATTTTCTTTCTTGAAATATTGAGAAAAGAAATTAAATAAAATTTTGCCATGCTGTTTCTCGGAAACAGAGCACGTTAGGAGAAAAAGTTATTAGTTCAGTCAACGAAGGGGGTGTAGACAGAAATGTTTGGACAGCAAGGATTCACTTCAGAACTTTATTCAGACTAGTTAGAAGGTGAACATACTAAAAGTCCGTGGACTTTGAACCGCCAGCATGAGTGAGGGGGGAGTAGTAGAAGATCCAGTTTCTCGGTTTTTCGTTTATATCTCAAGAACGGTGTGTCCTACCTAAAACGTCATTGTGTACATTATGAAGGCTTACAAAATTTCCGACAAGTTTGTTTTCTTGCGTTTTTTTCTATCCCTCATAGTTTTCTAGATATGCGCGGTCCAAAATGGAATTTTCAAAAAACGTAATTTTGCATCACGTCTTTTTACAAACTCTTTCTTCTAGCGTCTCTGATTTTTGTTTTACAGGTTTTTGTCTAATAAAAAAAGTTTTGGACGACTAAATGAGTATTTTTACAAAATTGCATCTCCAAACGAGCAGAAATTGAAGCAATGTAATTTTAATGATAACGACCTTATATTTTATTATTATATTTCTTTGTTATGGGTTTTTCGGCCTGCATTTTTAAAAGAAAATTCTTATTTTAATATCCAAGCTTTCGTTTTATTTTAAAAATTTCTTTAAGGGAAATTGAAGCAATTTGAAAATGTGCGATTTCCAAGAAAATGAGAAACATTTTCTTGTCACACTAATTGAGTATTCTGTTGTTATTCCATCAAATTAGCGTTATATACCCTTTTTCCTACAAGTAAAAAGGAGTGGAACCCACCAAATTTTGATATCATAGTGGTGGAGGGTTCCTTATGCATAAACTGGTTTGCCCTCGAGGATCCACGGTGCCCACCATTTGCAAGACGCATGTAAGATTCATTTTCCGCCCCTATAAAGTCCCAAGGGCTGTAATGTTCCAAACAAAGATGAATTTATTTACGGGCGGAAAAAAATGTTGTACGTCCTATGAGAGTAAGTAATATTACAGTCTCGACTGTAACAAATTACTTTCCTCCCTTTGTACGTAAATAACTATTAGAGCCACTATTCAGGGCGGAGTTGCATGATTGTATTTGATGGTATGGCAACTCACTGAACAGTACAAAAGCAGTAAAGCAAGAATGACGTAATAGGCTGAAAAAGTCATCTGATATTAACTATAATGAAAACACCGAAATTACAGTTAAGCAACATCACTTCCTCTCCAATCAACACAACAAAAGCAGGTTGATCGCACTCCTAAAAACAAAACTGAATGAGAATGGGATTGAGAGTAAACAAGCTCCAGGTGATGCTGACTTGCTTATAGTGACTACAGCCATTGACAAAGCCCGACCATTAGATCTGACAGTAGCAGTCATTGGAGAGCCCGTTGATCTGCCAGTTCTCCTTATGGCAAAGACTCCACTTGACACAGACATCCTCTTCGTGAAACCTGGCCGTGGAAAGAACAAAACTACTGCGTACTCCACTAAAGCAATAGAGAAACTGAGGCTGAAAGACATAATGCTCTTCCTCAATGCTTTTTTTGTGATACGACTTCAGCAGCATACCGAAAAAGCAAAGTTGGTTTCATCAAGCAATATCAAAAGAATCGAGATATTGAGGATGCTGCTAAGGTGTTCTGGAACCCAGACATGACACAAACGCAGGCTGAAGAAGCAGGGGAAAATGTCTCCTGCAGTGGTATGGAGCTATCACCAAGGAGACATCCTTCAACAATTTTCGTTTCAGAATAAAATCTGTGACAAATGTCAAGACGGGCATTTCCTCACTACCACTACCAGAGGGGGCAGCTAGGCAACATTCATACAGAACCTACCATTAGGTACAGTTGTGGAGGAGAAATGAGCTGGATCTAGTGCTGTGAGGGTGGGTTCGAACCTCAGCCAATCATCTAGCTCATTTATCCACAAATGATCCACCAGCGTCGAATGATGTTCTAAAAATTATTTTTTGCCACTGCACAACAGCTTGTATCAGTGGCAAATGTGGGTGCCGGAAGACATCGTTGAAGTGCTCAACGGTTTGCCAAAATTTCCACGGCAACTGCCCCCCTGCTTGAAAACGAGGAGGAAGACAAAGAACTTGACTCTCTCCAGTAATCGTCGATGCCTCTGATCAAGAAACCAATGCATAAAGGTGATGTAAACTTTTTATGATGTGTTTTCCTGTTTCTCCAACGTTGTAATTACACTAAATTTCAATTACTGGTTGTTTCCAGTGATCAAGAACAATTTGAACATGAAGAGCCAATAACGTCTGTAAAATGTGTTAAAAGTTCATCTTGTACCTATTTCGTAAGATGCATCGATTCTGAGTAAAACAAGAACGTTTACTAGCTATGTCAGAATTTAATTTTTAATATTTTATTTATTGAACAGTTTGAAGACTACGTGCCATATTCTAACAAGATCTTTTGTACTCTTGTAGCGAGATAAAAAATCATTAATATCAAAAGCAAATGCCACTAATGTTGTGAAGTAGGGCTTTTCTCTTTAGTAGAACTGGTGGGCAAGCTTTGCAACGATCCCGGTACCAGTGGAGATGCTTTGAGGCAAACCGTGCAGGTATACTACTACATATTTTTTTTGTTTTTCTTTCTAAACAGAAATTCTTTCAGATGGCAACGGTTGGTCGTATCGAGATGGGGTTTTATTTGTTACCACTGGTAAGGAATAGTTTGTAGATAATTGAGTAAAAAGCAGACGCGACGAGTGTTGGGGCTAAAGCCCGAGCGTGAGGCGCCTGACCTGTATTAAGAAACTTAATGGAAGGTAGAGACCGACCAATATTTGTATTAAGTTCCCTTAAGAAAGTTAACGTGGTTTGATCAACATCCCCATGCGGAAAAACACAAATTAGGGAAGCAAGTACGGATTATGCCAAAAGACAAAAAGCGTAAACGAGGAAGACCAAAGGGGACGTGAAATAGTGAGATGGGGAAAGCGCTACAACAAAGAGAGTTAACCTGGAGACAAGAAGAAACGAAAGCACAACAAAGCAGCTCTACAGTGCAGAGGTAGAAGTATATTATGTATGTAAGAAAATTAAAGAATGAAACTAGACTTTGGCATACCACAGGTGGCCAGCGAGAGGGCGGAGCCTAACCCATGCTTGTATTTTTTTAAGAAGATTGAAGACAAAGTCCTAGTTTGGAATTAGTGTTCGTACATTATTTTCTTAAGACGGTTAATAGAGATCACTAATTCAAGAGTAAAGCCTGGGCCGCTTCTACTCAAAAGAAATCTCAATCGGCTAGTTGTATAAAGATGGAATCGTGTTTGTTGGCACTGGTAGGGAAGAGGCGTTTAAACTATTGTATAAGAGCTTGACGGTGAGCCACCACAAGTCTCCCGTTGGAGGTTGAAGCCTGTGGGTTACCACAGGAGGACGAATCCTGATCTGTGTTCGTGTTCTCTTAAGAAGCTTGATGGTGTGCGGTTGGTGTTTGTATTTAGTTTGTTTAAGGCCAATAGAAGGCAATAGAGATGCTTGTATTGAACTCTCTTTAAAACGCTAACGGGGTTGTTGACAGCCTCTAATTGTTAACAAATGGTGCTATTAGTCCTATCGGTCCTGCTCTCTCTGCGCTTACGACAACAATGTCAATATTTCCATCACGTGTTTTAATAAATACATCATCTCTCTACCACATTTTAAAACAAGATAGGTATAGAACCGCTAAATACTAAAGGGTTCTCCAATAAGAGGTGTTATTTTGAATAGCCCGCTATTTCGGTAGATGTCACTTTTGAAGCTATCATTTTTTGACATTTGACAAGTAGAAACTACGCCATTAATAAATATGGAACGATACACGCTTCAACAACGCATTGAAATTATTAAAATTCACTATAAAAATGGTGAAAATTTGGCAGAGACGGTTCGTAAAACTCGAACATTTTTGGGTCACCGTGAAGCACCTTGTCGGACCGCAATACAGAAATTGGTGAAAAAATTCGAGCTCTTGGGACAAGTTAGTGATGTGAAGAATAAAACCCGTGCACGTCGCTCAAGAACAGCCGAGAATATTGCTGTTGTAGCCGAAAGTGTTAAAGAAAACCCAGGTTTGTCCATTCCTCGTCGTTCTTTGGAATTAGCCATTCCACAAACGTCATTACACCGTATTTTGCATAAAGATTTGGGTCTTAAGGCTTATAAAGTCCAGTTAACACAAGAACTCAAGCCGGCCGATCATCAACAACGTCGTGTCTTTGCTGATTGGGTCGTTGAAATGCATGAAAATGATCCAGAATTCCATCGAAAAATCATCTTGAGTGATGAGGCCCATTTCCACCTCGGTGGCTTCGTCAACAAGCAAAATTGTCGGATCTGGGGCTCAGAAAATCCAAGAGTTATTGTTGAAAAGTCTCTCTATCCTCAACGTGTGACTGTTTGGTGCGGTTTATGGTCCGGCGGAGTCATTGGACCTTACTTTTTCGAAAATGAGGCTGGAGCAACAGTTACGGTGACTGGATTGCGCTATCGAGAGATGATTAACGATTTTTTATGGCCGGAATTGGATGGTATTGATCTGGACAACGTTTACTTTCAACAAGACGGCGCTACGTGCCACACAAGCAACGAAACCATTGATCTTTTACGGAAAAAGTTTCCGGACCGTGTTATCTCTCGAAGAGGTGATCACAATTGGCCACCGAGATCTTGTGATTTAACACCTTGCGACTTCTTTCTTTGGGGCCACGTGAAAGAGAAGGTCTACGCCAACAGCCCAGCGTCGATTCAAGACCTCAAAGATGGAATTCGTGAGGCTATCGAGGACATAGGGCAGCCACTTTGCGATTTGGTTATGGAAAATTTCATGAAAAGGATATTGTCCTGTAAGCGTGGTCGTGGTGGTCATTTGCCTGATGTTATTTTCCACTATTAACGGCATACCTTCCTCTTTATAATGAAATAAACATCCGATCATTTATATTAAAAAATGGCACTTTTCTTTGAATATCAAAATAACACCTCTTATTGGAAAACCCTTTATATTGTCCTCTATCATCAAATGTTTGAACATTGCTAGAAGAAACCCCGTTGAGGTTGACTATTAATAGAGGGCAAAATCCATGTTTATATTTTGCTCTTGAGGACGAAGCCTGATTCTGCCCAGCCAGACCCATTTTCGTATTTTGCTCTTTTGAGAAGGTCAATGGAAGGCAAAGCCCAATCCGTGTTTGTATTTTGGAAAGGAAGTTAATGGAGTACAGGATTTGACACTGCACTACTACAGGTGGCCTGTAGAAAAAGAGAGCCAATTGAGCTCTCTTAAAAAGGCTAATTGGACGCCATCTGTCTTCGTGATTTATTCTTTTACGAAGGTTAATAAACGGCGAAACTCAATCCGTTTTTGCAACTTCTTTTAAGGATATTAATTGAAGGCGAAGGTTGATTTTTTTTGCAGAACCCGTTCTGTCTTGATATCTCGTTCTCTTAAGGTTAATTGAATATGAAGCCCGACTTTGGGCCAGTATGTACTATGGGCTGTCGGAAGGCAAAGCAATTTGTATTGAGTTCTCTTAAGTAGGCTAACTGATGGCGACCCGTCGCGTCTTCGCAATTTGCTCTCTTAGAAAGGTTAGTGGAGGGCAAAGCTCTACTGTGTTTGTATTTGGCTCTTAAGTAAGCTAACTGGGGGCGATCCGTCTTCGTAATTTGCTCTCTTAGAAAGGTTAGTGGAGGGCAAAGCTCTACTGTGT
>VTPC01090912.1:380787-434246 GCA_011009095.1 Ignelater luminosus
TGGTATTTGACTCTCAAGAGGGTTAATAAGCGGCTTGTTAGAGTGAGAGCCTGACTCGTTTTCGTATTTTGATTTCCTAAGAAGGTTAATGGAGGTGAAGCCCAAACCGTGTTTTTATTTACTTTTCTTAATAAGGTTAATTGAGCACGTAGCCCGACTTAGGCCATTACAGGTGTCTATATCTTGCTCTCTTGAGAGGGCTAATGAAGATGAAGCCTGACCCATATTTGTATTTTGCTCGCTTAAGAAGGTAAATTGAAGATGAAGCCCTACTCTGGGATACCACGGGTAGTCCGCTGACGGGCGGAGTCCTACTGTGCCACTAAAGTTTGTCTCAAAGGAAATTGGCGTCTAGTAATAATTGTGGAAAATAAGAAGCAGAATTGAGAACTAACTCTGGTAATATTTAGTCCAAGAAGTGCATATTTCATTAAAGCTTGTATAGTTTCTAGTCAACCTTCTCAATTAGATCTTGCACGACAGATTGTTAACACTCTTGTTTGTTCGTTTCACTTGTATTTGAAATTGCTATATAAAGATGGTGCTGTTCAGTGTTCCAAAGCTTTTCTTTGATTTGATAACGGTGTTTTGCAATCGAGGCATTTTCGGACAATCTTGTGGATTCGGATTCTCTGTAAAGTTGATTTTTTATTCTCTATTTCTTCGTTGAATCCCTAACGGAATGCCTTACATTTGATGGGAAAACTATCTTTCAGTATCAATATCTAGAAGCACCAGATGATTTTATTTCCTTTTTTTTTAACAAGATCTGGATTCTTTCCTCAGAGATCTGAATATCTATCTTTACGTAAAACTTGTTACTTGTAGATTCAGATTTTCTTACACTTTTATATTTCCTTCGGATATTATATTTCTTCCTATCTTTTTGGTTTCTTTTGCCAGGTCTTGCAGTATAGCATTTAACTGAACAACAGTAATCCTTTTTCTTGCTGATATCAGTATTCTGAATGAATTTTACAAAGCTTTTGACGTAAATATTTCTGTCCATTTAGGGATTAAACTTGTAACTGTTGCTTGGTTATTTGATATCATACCACAATTTGTATTTACACTTTTTCTTCTTAACCTAGAATGGGCTACATTAAGCGACGGTTTTTTTGGGTCGAGCTTGTTTTGCTCTCTCAAGAAAGGTAACAGAGGCAACTGGTTAGAGGGCGAAGACCTATCAGTTTACAAACAAAAGGAACAAATTGACAGCGGTTTACCCTTCAGGTAATCATTTAATAGAGGTGAATTGATTGCCTTTACTGTATTTCTGCTTAATAATTTTTTTATATTTAATGTGTCGCGTTGTTGTTTTTATTCTTTGAAATACAGATTACTATAACTTACAAAGTATTTAGTAAGCACCACCGGGTATGTAACGACTTGTAAAAACAATAAAAATTTTAAACATTATGCTTGTAATTTATTTGAAAGACTAAAGTATTATCTGCGTATAACTAAGATTTCCACAGTTTGTTTGCTTTCATTGCATTCTCGTGGTTTCATAACGTAATGTAATTACCTATCTAATTATTCTCTGTTTATTTATTTACATTGTTACAAACACCAACACTTGTAGATGTGTAAATGTGATTTCAAAATCTGAATAAACTGCTAGATTCTGAATTAAATAGAAGATTAATTTTAGAACTTAGATTATTTCCTTAATACAAAATTAGTTAGTCCTTGGATTGGAATATAATTATATTGGGGCATATTCAAAAAGTTCAAAATAACCAGTGATCGACACTCATAATAAATCTCGAAGTTATAGTTATTCTCTATGCGGTCATATATCACCATCAATATCATAATATATGAACGAAAAATTCCGAAAACCAAGATAAGTAGGCATCTGGGCATCACTGACACCATTCATTATTTTCTGAGAACGGAATATGAAAAGGTCATGTCAAACTATCACAAGCGTCTACACAACTAACCAAAGAACAGACATCATTAAATGCAGAAATGAGGCAAGCTTGAAGTGAAAGGGGCCACAAATAAATCGAAATGATTCAAAGATCGTAAAAAGTTTCCCACTCAAGGGCTCAATCATTTAAATATGGAGCTCGACAAAAAGACGGTAAAAATCGTCATTAAAAATACCGCACTTAAAACTTTGGACTCCAAGCTTCTACCACTTTTACTTTTTTCATTCTCACTTTTCCCCCACAATTTCGTGAACAATGTTTTTCAGTAGTTTTGTATCAAGTTTTAAATTTTTCACAATACTCGCTTTCTTTAAAAAAAAATCGAATTTTTAAAATTTGTGCGAAACTTTTTATTTTTTGACTGACGTGACATACATTTTACAAACTTCCTTTTAGTATTATCCGAGTCAAAGGTTATCTTCAGTAGTGATACCTATTTTTTGCACAGACTGTTATTTATTCATTAATTGTCATATTTCCATATTTTTTCTAAAGACTACTTTTATAAATTACAAATAAAAAACATTAATTTATTCTAAAATGACTTTCCCAAAATTCTGTGCAACAGCAAATAGTTTCTACCCTTCACTCAAAATATTTTCCTCCTAATTGAATACCCCAAATATTTTTGAATTTCACAGTATAACCAGCCTCGATAACGGGATATTCATATAATTAAACAGACTCTAGGCGAGCATTTGTTTGAAAATCCGAATTACTAATATAAATGTAAAAACTTCTCTTCACAAAAATGCAAAACACAAAAACCGGAACAAAAAACCACCATCCATTATTAGTCCGGAATGGCACGAAGATGGTTTTCACTGTTTAGGGTTTTAAGCTGTTTAAGGTATGAATTATGAGTTGCCACAGGCATTTTTTTAATTCAAAAAGGATTCGAGCTTGCAAACCAGCACAGCGAAAAAAATATGACTGAAATTTAGAATGTTTTCCCAAAAGCAATATTTTTCCCCCGATATGGTTATAGTGAAAAAAAGAACTTTTAGGCAAACAGTAAAGGTAAAAAAGCAGAAAAGAGAGGGTTTCCGTTAATATTTGCAGTTCCGCTTGGAGTTTTATGAATTCCCGATCTTTTCCTGCTGTGATGTTGTTGGTTCGAGCTGCGGGCGTTTTCAGTTCCTACTGGGAACTTTATGAATTTGTGTTGTTTTGGAAACTGAAAGCTGTCGGTTCGTACATTTCCCCTTTAACAAACTTTTGCGAATTAAGCAGATAAGTAATATTTCTTGATAATTTACTTTTCGAGTATTATAAATTTTGTGTCTTAAGCAGAGGCGGATTGAAATTATTAATTAATCAGTTTCACTCCTCGTTCTGTTAATGCAACGTGAATAATTAAATTGGAATGCAAACTTATTATTTACACAGATAAGAAAAAAGGTTGGTTGTAATTTTCGAGATGATTCAATTTGCAACACTGACTCACGCAAAACCATCATAGAGACTGGAGATAAGACAAAGTAATTTAATACAACGAGGATGTTATGTTATTGTTAGTCGAGCATGTGGTATACGATTTCTTTGGGGATGTGGTGCAGCGAGCAACTCGGCTCATTTTAACAGTCACAATTTAATTAGACCATTACGTCACACTCATGAGATGAGACTAACAATATTTTTAGCACACGCTCTAAATCTATCGCCTCTAACTAACGAACGGTCAATGTTCCTTAATTGCAATTAAATGTGTCAGTTGCCTTTTACAGGACGAATTAGTTCAGGACGTAAACTCGTTAATAAATTCAATTAAGCGTCGATTGATTACTTTTCTCTTATGAATTGAAACAAATAAAATTTAAAAAACTGTTTTGTTTACTATCGTTTCGTGATAGTATCAAAACATGCAACAAAAATATCTCGCAACTATATTTATAAAACGGTTATGTTGTTGATGTTCCAAAGCGCCGAAAAATTACTGAAACTCATTGTTATCATCGCCACTACACGCAAACTGTACGTTACTACAAACAATAATGGAGTTAATTTACCAGTTACATAAGTTGCAACTCCATAAATTAAAAGCATTTAAACAGACATAAAATATGGTTGTGGTTTCTGCTTTGCATCACAAGTAACCTATTTACTTTTATAAGATTTCACAGTTCGAAGGGAAAAAGTTTGTCTGCACATTACAAGCCGATCTCAACATATTTCGATAATCCGACACCCGACAAATAGAAATGTGATAAAATGGAAGGGTGGTTTCGTTAGGTTTGGTTACAATAAAACGGACGCTCTACCTTTTTCACGGGAAAAGAAAGGAAATCGAGTTTTTTCCCCTTACTTTATTGACGTGTACTTTCCACTGGAAAACTTGAACTTTTACTCGAGGTTATATAAGAAGCTTTCTCGGAATCAATGTGCGTAATGCTTGTAGTTGTTGTTACGAGTTTCCGAATCCTTCTAAATAGATTTAAACATAAAAGACCCCACATTATTATTATATTTGAAATGTCACCCGAAGAAAAAAAATTTTAAGTTCAGGGACGTATAAAGATATAAAATGCAGACAGGCTGTTTAATGTATTTTTTATTAGCACTACAAAATAACGTATGCTCTACCAATTTTATTTCATAGTTATGAAACTTGCACAACAAACGTATTGTTAGTAATGAAAAGAATTCAAATAATTTCCAGATTAACTAAATAATCACTAGTTGCAGATACATTGCCCCTTTGAACAGCTGTAACTTAAACGTTTAATTTTATGTCAATATTAATAGCGTTTGTAGTATCTAGAAAACTTCAAAAGCACTTACTGGAACTTGTAAAAGTTAAGTTTCTTCTTGGTTCTTTCATGACCATGACACTACAAGAACAAAAAGTTTTGACAAAGTGTATTTTATTGAATTAAGTGGAAAGGTCATTAAGCTGAAGTTTCAGACTGAAGTTATTTGTGATATTTGTGGTTACTATTGTGATGTGAGCAATTTATGGGATTAAAACGTTTGAAAACTAGCAAGCTATCCATTTTACTTTATGTGTCTTGTTAATGAATCTGAACATTCTACACCCTTTTCCGATTACACTCTTCGTTTATAAATAAATGAATTACGTAATATTGTAATAAATACGCTGGAATCTTTAAATTTTACTTCCTCAAGATTTGGTGTAGGTCTTATTAGGAAGTAATATTTGCTACCTCTTATTAAAAATTGTATTGAGAATTGTCATCTGTGAGATTACGAATTGTTATGTTGAATTGATTCATTTAGAGTGAGCTGCTTATCTTTATATTACTATAGTACTTAAGTCCAGATTAGGACTCAATTCAGAACAGACAACCTGTATGGAGTTTGTGCCTACAATTTACTTATGAATAAAGGTAGGTTTTAAGGTTCCTCATCTGTTAATCTGTTTTGAAAGGATGATCTTTCAGCCAAAAAACAAAATGAGAACATGAACTGATTTTTGGCAATCAACCCGTACTTACCTGAAACGTGCTCAGATTCAAGCTAAAGAAACATGCAACTTGTGAATTGAGCATTCTTACTAATCCAAGGTATGCTTGTTGGAGTTTGAGTCAAGCACTGAGATAGATACAAAGTCAATGATCTCGAAGACTGCCTGACTTATCAACCCCCACATACCAAGTATGTCTACTGTCAGAAAGTGTTTTAAGGTTTGGACATGGAATAAAGAAGACACCTCAAATCTATTAGCTATTAGTCCAAGGATTTCGACGCTTAACATAGGAAGAGGAAAACAAACCCTCTCACAACAATTAAGAAAACAATTTTGAGGTTTAAGTGGATAAAGATCTTCAAAATGTCTTTTTCCAGAATAGAAAATTAAAATCTGGGTTCTTTGATAAGTTGAGAAATCTTACTGGAGGTTAGAACACCTTCAACTGAGCAAAATCCTTAAGATATCTTAAGAATTGCAGATCAAGTCACATAATATGATGCTCACTTTGCTTTAAAAAATTCCAACGGGCAGACTAACAGGATAAATACAGGCGGCAGGAAGCAGTGAGAAAATCTCATGTCAATTCTCATTACTGGCGCCTCTTTGGTTCTTGCCCATTCCACTGTTTCCATCACTGTCCGTAGTTCGGTTTGAAATTCAAACATTTTCTCATCAATATCCGACTTGGATAAAGCCACAAAGCAATTTAAACTTCTTGGACGGACATAGTAAGTCTTCAACCGAACTTCCACAGCTCATTTTGCATTTTTATAAAAATGTTTCTTCTTGATCTGGATTTAGATCATAGATGCCTAATATCCAACACCTCTTCTAAAAGGTCTTTGCGTTCTATTATTATATATCTCCCAAATACATGATCTTCATGATGTGAGGCCTAGCTCCTCAATTCTTGTTGCATATAAGCCAAATCAGCTGCCTTTCTCGGCAACTCCTGTATAGCAGTTTTCTATCTATAACCCTTCCCAAGTACTTAACATACTTTCTCAGCTAGATTATATTTTTTGAAAAGCTTGATTATCTTGGCAAATATATACTGAGCCTTGGAAATCTGATATTCGAGCTGATTAAAATGAGTCCATCACTTGCACCCTCTACTTCTCTTTAATCTTCTTGACCGAAGTACCGTCAAGAAGAATCACTTGATTATCAACAAAAGCTTGAAAATCATCCGTGTCAAAATCTACAATTTAACTCACAAAACTAACTCTGCATTGTTACCAACGACAATATTGGTTAACGTCCTTACTCCATGCTGATCTATCTTTAAGGAAATCTTGCGTTAGTCTCTCTCAGTTTCACTCCGTAAGTTCTAGTTTCTTACAAGATAAGTATGTCACGCCAAATTAAAGGCGCTTTCTAAATTCAAGGAAATGACAAACAAATCTCTTTCACTTAGAGTCAATTATCAGAAATAGAACGAAAACAAACAGTAGCTGATTTGCTCAGCATATACAAAAAAAAGGTCTATAGAAGAAGCTCAATCCATTATTATAAAACACTTCAAGATAGAGCGTGTATGATATCGATTAGAAATAAATATCGTCCGTGCCTCTAATAAAAGGCAGTCGTCAATATTTTGGCTACTAGTTACATGTACATTGGTTGATTGGCTCAGGAAAGCTGAACAGTCCATAAAGCTTGATTAATTAGAAATGCTCTTGGCATGAGAAGCCTAACCCGTCCAGAAACCGCGGTGAGAAAAGCCATTTTCTTAGTTTTGCGCGGAACCGCGTATCCTTCTAATAGCTTTTGTATGCTTACCAGCTTGATATAAATAATTCGAAAACTACGAACTGTATAAGGTGTTGACTTGCAGTGACTGATCAAAACACGATGTGAGCCTACCAATTGGTAAAGCACGTCATTGGATGGCCAAATCAGTCCCTAACCTAAATACGACAAATTTCTAACTGATTACCTGACAAATGTGATTTCAGTCAATGCCTGATTGTATAAAACACAGCTAATCCAATGATCAACTTAATCACATGCTTAGCCGGTGTAATTGGATACTTTACATTGGGATTTTACTATGTTTGGTTGGTTCAATCGCGCGATTAACTTTAAATGCAATTTCGAGCACTTTCTTGGCTAGCACTATCAAGAAAGAGGTCTACAACCAAAACAAAAAATTTTCTTAATAAAAGACGTATCTCCAATTGACTCAACATAACTCTTTTTACGTATTCAACCTAACACTGCCACAGTTGCCCAAATTAGAAATCAAAAGATCTTAACTTCTGCTAGATTTGATAAAACGCGGGAAATAAATAGGAAAAAGAAACGAGAAATATTCATAAACTCAAGAAACAAACAAACTACATAATTCCAATGCAATTAATAACATCAAGTAACTAATAGATACAAAGATTAAATTAGTAAAATTTCAATAATTATTAGATCAACTGACTTAAAGATGATAAAATGCTAAGAAAGTGGATAAATTAAATGACATACGGTAAAGAGACCTGTAGGTGTTGGGAATGTCCACACGGAAAAAATCTGTGAAAAGCATGCCATCCTCCGGGACGGATGTAAAGCATTGAATTCATATGTCTGCGAAAGTGTGGGAGCTATGGTTTTGGATTTTGGTAGCTTCTGTCTGCCTCCACTTAAGAGGATTAGATCTATAGAACGATATTTAACGTATCATAGTCTTGGATTAAGACAGATAGTAAGTCTCTAGACTACTTAACACGGAACTTGTCTCGAGAAGATTGTTACTATCGACACAAACTCTGATTCTTCACTTTCTAAGGAGTTTGATGTTCAAAAACGAATAGAAAATATTTGGCTTAGGGAGTGGTGAAAGGAAAACATTATTGTTTACTAACAAATTTAATAGAAAGTTTAGAAAGAGGTTCGATACTAAAACTCTAAATATACGAACACCGATACTCTTTCATATATTTGGACTCTTATCTGAATGTTATCAAACTTTTAGGCAAGCCAAGATTGTTAATCTTGGAAAATAGTTTAGGAGTTAAACGACAATCTCAATAAAGAAATAAATTCGACAAGGTGCAAGATCTATTTCTAGCCCCAGCACAAGTTTACTTACTTTCCTATTCAATGTGGTGGTTTAGACTTTAGAAAGACTGGAGCTTGATTCTTTTATTTAATTCTCTTTTTACTTCAATTTTACTCAATGCATATTCTGGTTTTTGAACATCATTTCTATTTCGGTAGTTAAAAGATCAAAGATAGTAAATCTGAAGAAGTGCATTTTCTGTAAAGCAAAACATCTGTTTTTGGGGATAACTCAAAATTCTAACCTAATGCCTTGCACATCCTCAATGAAGCTTCTTGTTTTTTTCATTTTTGTCTCATATTAAAGAGGAGAAGAAAAATTTTAAAATAGATTGTGTTTGGGTTTTTGGATAGAAAATGTTGAGATATTGAATTTTTTGGGAGACCTGGAACGAATGGAAGCGGATTCTCAGAAGTAGATGATTTCTAGGCATTTAGAGTTTTCTCTTAAAACTTAATTTACCCTCATGTATACTGTATACACATTCGATCATTGCAAAATGCAATACCGACAACTAATTTTTCCCTAGAGATTGGCAGAATGGAGAGCGTAAGACGCTAAAAACATGAACTAATTCATTTTCGCGCAACTTCTAGCAAACGCCTAGTTTCTTAGCAATTTACAGGGTGGAGCTTGTTATTTTTTGATGATTGGCTTTGCGATGTATTTATAATATAAACAATAAGTTCCATTAGTGTCTGTGATCTTGAATATACTCTGATCTAATTTAATTTCTTCACTTCACTTTAAGAGTTAAATTGAAAGGCCAGAAGTCTTCAGTAAATGGTTTTAAATTCTATAAAGAAGTGTAGACTAGCAAATTATCAATATCTCCTCGTATATTCGTCAAAAAATATAAAAATAATAATTAGTTGGTTTTGTAAAATTGAGCAAATAAAAATACAAGTTTAAAAAAGTTTTGTTCATAGTATGTTTCAAACTGAAAATATTTTGGTCTATAACCAGAACCACACTATATTATAAATCCACACTCACCACTACCGCAAAATTAGATTTTGTGGTAGAGATGTCCAGATTATATTTGCCGAGTTGAAGCAATGTCTATAGAAACGGTGTCTCTGAATAATCTGTTTGAATTGTTAGACCATAATTATGTTTGTCACATAATGTATTTATTTATAGAAGAAATAGTAAAATGATCGTTCAACAATAGATAAATATTGATAATAAAAAAACACGTCATTTAGCTTCTGTTTAGAGTTTTAATTTGCGTGCTACCTCTAAGTAACAACCAATAAACTAACAATTATACTTGCTTTGGGTAAAATCCATTTGGAATAATTCAATAATTAAACAATAGAACAATATCTCTGTATAGGAAATAATATTACCAATTCCAAGTTTTATTAAAGAAAAAACATCGTATATCAATTTAATGAATGAAAACTTTGAACTGAATTTTTGTTGACCTCTCACTTGAAAAACATTTCTTTCAGATAAGTCGGTATATTTTAAGATTTCATTGCAAAACAGAAACTTTAATAATTACGATTAATTTATATTATACTCAGCTTAATTAATCTTCTTTCTAGCTAAAAAATTAATTACCGTTTCAAAAACAAGTAAATTCAATCGCGCCTTCAGGGGTTAATTTAATTTGTTCCTTTGAAAATGCCGCCCCATCTATATTATTTATTTCTAGGAATTATTGTGCTTTTGTTATAATAACGAAGGACAATTTGCTTTGGAAATGTATAATACATAAAACGATAAAATCTGATCACTATCGTGTATTTCGTGTATACAATACAAATTATTGGGTAAACGAAGAGACAATGTGGGTTAACAATTATTATTTTATAATAATGTAATGCCGCTCCAATTACAAGTATTTACTTATGTATGCAAACAAATTTTGATATCGATTGTAATTTCCAGGCTAGAATATAATGAAATGCAACGTTTATTCGTCAAGAGAGATTTATGACTGGGTAAAACAAAAACCCTGGGGTCATTATTGATTAATTAACTTAATTAAAAAAATATTAATTTAAATAAAAATGTTCGGATTTTATTTCTAAAAAGAAATTAAACAAGAGAAAATAAACAAAACAATGTGACTTTTTCTCTCTTTTTAAATTTTTGAAATTACATATAGTATCTACTTCGGAATGAATCAATAGACTTCATATTATAAAATATTTTCATCCCTAGAATTCACCCTTGGGTATAGGGCCCCAACGTCTAGGGGTAGCAAAATTTAAAGTAGGTAGTTGCGAGAGCGAACCTACGAGAGGTTACTAAACCGGCTCGGCCAAATGCGTACAGATGCCAATTTCTCGTTTTATAACAGAAACTTGGTATGTTTTTATAATAAAATTGTAGTGCTCACCTAGAAGGAACGTTGTGAAGATTTTATTCTCGGGTAGACTTACAGAAACGATGGCTCAGTCACTAAACGCGATATCCAAAATTCTCTACCCTCTCATCTCGCACTCGCACTTCTGATTACTACTACTTCTGTGCAGTGCACCGAGGTGCATTTGCCCCTCCTAAACAGCTGCTACTTTCGATTTCGAGCTTTCGACAATTGCTTGTGGCACCAGCCTATGGTGAGAATCTGTAAGTTCTGTTTGGATTCTAGCGTGCTCGTAGTTCTCGCTTGTGCATGTGCAGAGAACGAACTTTCAAAAGGTTAACGTTCGGAAAACAACCACGCGCTGGCAGTAGTTGCTACTTTGCGGTGTTATGCAATTCCAGAGACGGGCTCGTTTAAAATTAAGCTGGAAGAACTATTATGTTATTTATATAAATAAATTTTTCCCAACGTGAATAATAAACAGCAAAATCTTTGAGGTGTGATCTTTGCAGTGCTGGCTCTAAGAAACCATCAATTAGTCGCTTCTAATTCTTGTCATACGTCATATTATTTTTTTTATTTTTCTCCGATACGATACACGATGGCTCTTTAGTTATTACGGTATAAAATCGTTACTGTACTGTGTCTTTACAAAAAATATAGAAATAGCTACAATTAACATTAATAAGAATTAAAAAAATTAAAAGGCAGGTTTCCAAAATGTTTCATAAAATTAAAGACAATTACCTAAGTAAATCTCCCATAAGTTTATTTTTTGAAAATTTAAAATCTCTAATTTATTTTAATCTTTTAACCTTATGATTCTTTGTTTTGCTCTTCACTAATTCGTTAAAATTTATCTTTTGTGTATTATTCAATTTTTGCCTTCAAAATCTTGATAGTTTAATTGCAATTTCTGGAAGATTTTTGTAGTTTCTTTCGCATTGTTAATTTTAACGTAGACTACTGTATTTCAATAATTTAAATCTCTAACAAGCAGTTTCTAAAAAACTTCAAATTTTTTTAAATGTATTTTTTACATTTTTAACCACTCCCTTTGCCACACCATTGGATTACAGTAAATTCATATAGTTACTATCATTTTATAAACTTTCTTTAATTCTGATGATTTTTGAATTCTGAATAAAAATCTTTTAAGATTATTTTTTAAATTTAAAGCTATAAAAATCTCCTTGATATGGTTTTTCTTTTTTATTTGCAGTCACCAGGCTATTATTGCTTAAAAATTTGGCTGTTGCTTAACAATGAATGTTCAAGAGTCTTTTGCTGTTTATTTTGTTTCTATATTTTAGAATTCAGAAAAGGCTTGATTTTATTTCATTTTTCAGCGTACAATAAACTTATGCTAAATTCAGGTTTATAACTAAAAGCAGAAATCACTGTATCTATTGACAATTCATGTTTAATGTTTACAAAATGACACAAATGACAAACTTTTAACCTAAAAATATTTATTTAGTAACTCTTAGTAAGATTTCGCAGTAGACTGTTACAAAAATATCATATCAAGGCTTACAGTGAGAAAAAAAATAGTACGTAGATATAAGAAAAAAAATTATAATATCAATAAAAAATTTATTAATATTTGTTTAATGAACATATTCATTGATACTATGAAACATCAATAATTCAGTAATATATCAATGTTCAATCTTATACTGCGCGTTGCTTATACAATGAATAGAAGTTCATTATATTAGTAAATTTTTTTTTTTTATAATGAGCACAATTCATAAATACAATGAATATATTATCTGAATTTAACAGCAGAGAATTTTCAATATATGTTTTTCAAAGTCTTTGTAAGATAATAACCAAAATTTACCCTTTTAAATGATATCTTAGTGACTGTAAGTTGACTGATAAAATAATCGAAACTTGACTTTTGCTATGGAACAATAGCAACATTCTTCCCCTGCAAATTGTTGTTTTGTTTCTTATTCTACTGTCTTCATTTCTGGAAATACTGAAGGTTTTGTCAATAAAAGTCTTTTCAAAATCAGTGCATATGAAGAGAAAAAAAAAGTTTTTTTTAAATAAAGCGTGTTTAGGGTCTTCCTGAAAAAAAGTATTATAACTGTTTTGTTTCAACGTAAAGTGTATAACCTCAAATTATTCATTCAACAAAAAATATTTTTTATGTTGAAAAACAACGTTGAAAATCGTAGAGTATTCAAATATTGTCACGTGACCGACGGAACGCTGTGATTGGCGGAGAGCCGCTGTGACGTCATTACGCATGTTGGTGATCGGGAGTCAGTGCGTACGAGATAGGAGCCGCGTTTGAATTTGGCATCATAACCAATTAGACTCGTTTAGAAATGACAATGAGTTCAGATGGATTCGTGAAGAGACAATCGGACAATCTGCCGAAAGCGCACGTGTTAATGGTTGCTGACTTTTTCGCAAACAGTTTTTTTAATGCAGCTCTGCGGATTATTCTTTGCACCAAATCATGATAAAATTCATTAATACTAGACAAAGTTCAGCTGACGATTACATCTCATTTGCGAAAAATAAAATGTTTGTTGAAGGTTGTTCCGAAATTGCCAAAATTATGCGATCCACATTCTGAATCAAAACTTTGGTACGAATGAGGTATGCTTCTAAGTTTTATGAAATTGCGCATTGTAAAACAGAGAATGGGGCTTTAGTGGATGATGATGGCAGCGTTTCTTTTCCCGCCGAAGGCGGGAGACCATTCTAAGCTTCCTTCTGAAGCTTCTTCAGCCAAGCGGATGTGGAACAATGGAGCGACGCAAAATACGAACGTTGTTACCGTTCATTGGCACGTGACCAGCCGTTGGAACGATATGGCACAAAGTGACGTATGGAGGGCCGTTGGCAGCATAGATGTTGTGGAGCCGGCGGCGTCCGTTCCTCCCGTCAGATGTAGTCCTTGAGCGCGACGGCAATTGGCAATTGTACTTGAAGCGAAGTTAGTGGTGGGCGGTCCCTGGTAGGCGGGGCTTTAAGGGAGTATTCGATCTTGGGCTTTTCTGTTGTTGGGGAAGGGCGTCGGTTGTTGCCGGAGGTAGCGGCGGTTGCGTGGCGCATGGGTTGATGTTATCTGTAGATCTTGAGATGTTGGATTGGCCCTGGGATAGTATAATGCGAAGAAAAGTTGTTGGGGTCGTTGACCCCGTTGTACATTACTGTAAAGCTGTTGGTGCCTATCTTTTGCCAAGCTGGTGATGCCGTTAGATGGTTGTTGTTGAAGGCCGTGCTGGGGGCAATGTATATGGTTAGATATCCATTGGCTGTCGCAGGCAATGTCGATTCTGGTGGTGATGGCAGCAGTTGTAGAAGTGAACAATGTCCGTAGCTGAAGTGAAACTCGCGGTAACTAGATGGTGTCTGGCGTTGACATATCAAACGGTTTTTAGAGCCACACCCATACTCGCGCGGTGTAGGGGGTGAGCTCGGTAGCGGCCGCTAGGAGTAAACGGAGACAGTGGTAATGGAGACTTCGGGGTCGTAAACCTTTTTCGAAGAAGTAGTTTTAAATTTTTATTATTTACAACAGTTTAGTTTTAATGGTCAGCAGTTTTCAGAATTTTTTACGCTTGTTTTTATGGCATTAACACGACATTGGGATTACTGTTGTCGAGTTATGAATAGCAAGTAAAAGGTACCGAAACATCCTTCTTAGGATCATTACCAAGAAACTTCACATGAGCCATGAATCATGCACCACTTTTGATGCAAGTTTTTAAACTCACAATGGTCGCATTTAGAAGACGAAATAGCTACGGAGCCGCTCCGGTGGAACGGTAGCAGATTGTGCTATATTCGTTATGGGTCTACTGGATCACGAGTTGAACCAAGTAATGACCTTGGAGTAACTAAAAAAAAATACAAATTAATGCGGAAAAGGAACACTGGCGTGGTGTATTAAAAAGAATCATTGCTTGTATTCAGTTCCTGGCGAAACACAACGACGCAATGAGAGGTTCTAATTGTACAGTGTACACCAAAAATAATGGAAGATTTTTAGGTTTAATTGAAATGATAGCACAATTTGACACGTTAATGGCAGAACACCTAAGACGAATTGTTAACAAACAAATTTTAGATCATTATTTGGGGTCTTCCATTCAGAATGAGTTAATTAACCTCTTAGGCAGTAAAATTCGTAACGAAATAAAATTACGAGTCAAGACAAGTAAATATTTTTCAATTTTGTTAGATGACACCCTTGATAATGGCCATGATAAACAATTGACTTTAGTTTTACGTATTATGGACATGACTGACAAAGCTACAGCTAGAATTGAAGAATATTTCGTTACGTTTGTGCATATAACCAGCAAAACGGGTCTCTCTTTGACCAACGAACTGAAACATCAGATTAATATTTTAGACTTAAATCTAAATCTAAAGCCTATGATAATGCTGCAAATATGGCTGGCCAAAATCAGGGTGTTCAAGCAAGAATACTGGAGGAATATCCTACAGCAGGTTTTGTGGCCTGCTCAATCCATGGTCTGAATTTATTAGTCAGCGACCTGGCTTCGTCGGTTCCATTGGCAATGACGTTTTTTGGAATCATTCAACGCCTTTATACGATATTTGTGGCATCAACAGCAAGATGGGAAATTCTGACTTCATACGTTAAGAATTTTACTTTGAAATCCCTATCTGAAACTTGCTGGGAATGTCGCGTATGTTTCGTAAAAGCAGTGATATTTCAACTGAAATCTATCCACGATGCACTAGAAAAGGTCATAGAAACAACAAAAGATCCAGCTAACAAGAGCGAAGCACTTCACTTGCTGAAAATGAGTTCAGTTTTGAGTTTATTTTGTCGGCTGTAATTTAGTATTACTTATTATCTGCAATTGATAAAATTAGCAAACGCATGCAGAAAGACGCCATTATTGCTACAATAATGCAGCTATTGAAGGGGCTCAAAGAATATCTACAGTCATACAGAGAAGATGAGTTTTCAAAAATAAAAGATACTACAAAACAGATTTGTGCTGAGGATGATATTCCAATTGAATTTAAACATATACGGAGGCGAAAGTATCGAAAACTTTATCTTTATGAAGGAGAAGGAAGTAGTTCAAGCGATTCTGAAGAAAAATACTACAGGGAATTTTTCTTATGCATTTTAGATCAGGCATTCGTATCAATAGAAGAAAGATTCGTCCAAATTAATAAACACAACGCTTACTTTGGGTTTTTACTAAACATGCAAAATATTAACGAGATGGATGAAAACACGCTGGTCAAACACTGCATGAATTTAGACTTTTGCTAAGAGATGAAGAAATAAGAAACCTCGATGGACAAGAACTGTACCAAGAAATAAACATGTTTTGTCATGTGGTGAACTTGTCCTATCGAACACCTCTGGACTATCTGCAACTTTTACATGAAACGAACGATACTTTTCCCAACTTGTATATAGCTTTCCGTATAATTCTAACAAGACCTGTATCTACTGCTTCAGCAGAACAAAGTTTTTCGAAACTAAAGCTAATAAAAGATTATCCGAAGACTACGATGAGGCAGGAGAGACTTTCCAATTTGGTGGTTTTGAGCATAGAAAACGAGTTATGCGAGTCAATAGACTTTTCAGAAACAATTAAAAATGTTTCAGAGCTAAAAGCAAGAAAAGTTAATTTTTAAAATTATTTTAAGGGTTGTTCCTTAATTACCTACCTACTAAAATATGTACTACGTATGTTAGTAACATTAAAAAATTATTAATCAACAGAAGCTTTTTTTATGGTTTTTTACAGAATGTACTCTACTATAGGAAATACGTAAGATGTTATTTTTGTAGAAAATACAGGGGCCCACTGTAGCTTTGCCCCGAGCCTCGCGCAAGCTAAGGATGGCTCTGATAAATTGGGTACTTACTTTGAAGTGATCTTTGCAACAATATAAATGAGACGTCAGAGACACAATCGCAATGTCACGTCGCATTTGTTTCAACCAATTTTTTTGTATGTCGCCGGTCGGGACATTTAAAAACAATTTCTTTCGCAGCCAGGCACAATGCAATATTTTTTTGCAGCTTTCTCTTGAAAATCTGCATTTTTTCCGCGTGCTTCATCGTAAACAATGCTACAACGGACTGACAACGTGCGAAGTGACGTCACAACAACATGGCGGTCTTTCTTGATCTTTTTACATTTTAAAGTCGGCTGAAAACTTGACACGAAATTTTCGAGGAGGCGGTGAACCCTTATGCCGCCATTCCATACTTTGGCGTTTTGACTCGGGCTCAAAATGATGAACCCAAATTTCATCTACATCTGATGCGTTTGTGATCGAACGTCAGCATTTTTGGTACCCTACGTGCAGACAGTTTTCTGAAATTCAATTGATCATGCAAAATTATTTCAACCGTACCTACTGAAAAGCCACATGTCTGCTATAAATCTAACAGTAATTCTGCGATCACTTAGTACCATATCGTGGGCTAAATTTATATTTTCTTGAGTGGTGACAGTTTTTGGCGGTTCAGCACTCGGTGCATGTTGACCGGATTCTCTTCCACATTTAAAATCTCGAGACCAATTTTTAATTAGTTGATATGCAGGGGAAGATTCACCCAACACTTCTGTCATGTCCTTATGGATTTCTTTAGGTGATAACCCCTTCTTACAGAGGTACTTAATAACAGCTCGTATTTCAAATTTGTCCATTTTCAAAAAATCACGAACACAGCAACAGAATAAAATTAAGAACTTTTAAATACAAAGACGTAATGAAACCAAACTTCACATAAGTTAATGTCAAAAATCAACAAATTGACAGCTAATAATTTTTCAGTTGTTTGTCAATGCTATCTATGTCAGGGACCATAAATGATGAACTTCCCACGTATTACAGTCAGGGAATCGGGACAGTTACGTAACGATCACATCATTTCCATAATATTTTATACTATTACTGCTAGTAGTTTAAAGAACGATATAACAGTCTGACAGCTAGAAACAATACCCACCTTATTTAACAAAGCCTACTTGCATGTTAAACGAATTAGAATGACACCAGCACTATGTTTACGGAAACCTGCCTCTATGGAATCATAAGTGAGGTTGTAAAAGAATCAAGTTAACAGTTTATAGTAAATGGGAAAGTTTAATACGCGGATTTCACGCCAGGCAATCATTAAAAATTCATTTAAAAAGCGCCAATATCTTTTCTCACCCTGTATAAAATCTTTAGAAACGCAGATGGAAGTCTGCCATAAAGTGCATATTATTACCAAAAAATTAAAGAATCTTTGTAAACTTGTATCGTTGAAAATGGCTAACTATTTCAGAAGCTGCACTGAATCTAAATAAATCACGAGGATAAGTGTACCACTTAATTTGTTCAGCAGCGTATTTTCTAGCTTCGATTCTTCTTGGAATAAAGGTAAACGTTACACACAGACTGCGTTCAAGATTGACTTCCAACAGGATACCGTAATTTTTTCATTGTACAGTGTAAATAAAACTTCCATTTCAGTTTGTTACACAGCAAATTTAAAATCTAATATCTGGACTACAAGAAATAAAGAATTAGAGTTTTATTGGAATACATTTTTATTTTCTCTTGCCATAAATTTCTCTGTATAAAGCTTGTACAGTCTCATCTCTTTGAGGTCATATATTCCAGTACCCTTTCCAGAAGATTATCGTTTCGAAGTACTTCTTTTTTTTAATTTTAGAAGCACTAATGAAACTTTTAATTTTCTTTCACTGCAATCAATTTCACAAGTTAATCACGCGATTAACTAATCAGACGTAATAAAATTTAAAATTAATTATCTAATAAGATCAGTTTAATGTGTTTAACTAAAGATTTTGATTAAGTATGATTTATGCAACCCAGCCCTTGAGCATTACTGCTATAGATACAATTGTTAAATTGGTTGACGCAAGTTGTATCCACAGCAACAATCTTCTTTTTAAAAGCCCTCGATAAACTAATTTATTCAGTATAGTTTTAAATGAACATCGGTAAAATAGTAGTGTACACAACGAGTATTTTATCAGTTTACAGCAAAGTGATCACTCTGACTCTGACCCAAATTTATTTAGTTTGTTACAAGATATCCTTGAAAAAATCACGAATGTATTACGTTCTGTAAATTAATAAAATACACGCTCTATATGAAATATACAATTACTATGAAGTGCAGGGGCAACAGTGATATGTTTGGGTTAATCCATCATAAATTGGGGTTACGTCATCTATGTAGGGAATCCTTATAATGTAGGTAGCAAATAATAATAATAGAAAAGCAGATCCAGTGTGATACAAGTTTCTTTGATATTGCGAAGTAATCCCAAAAGCGTATTGCACAAAATCAACAGTCATGGGCGCCAGCAAGAGATTTTTTGCGGGGGGCGGGGACGCAAACTATTTTGTTGTACTTGCGAAATTTCACACAGAAAAATCTCCCGTTACCAAAAGTTGCAATATGACTTCCCCTCCTCACTTTATTCTATATTCCAGATTTTCAGGATTAAGAAGTGTATAAGAGGAGTAAATATAAATGAAAAAATCCATAATTGATCATCTTCTTTACTGATTAAAATCAGTTGGTTAAAAATCGTGCTTATTTTGTTCTTTATTTTAAAATTTACTGTTATAGTAGATAATCCAAATTCTCTTAATTCATTGGCATTTGCCACAACAGTTCCTGACCGAATCTCGATCACTGTCTTCTTCCAAAGGAAAGGAATTTACGAATGCAAAAGAATGCTGAAATCCAGCAAATTCTGAAAAGGAGTTCTTTATACAAAGACCGTAGCTTTGCCTGTTCTGTCAGACTGTTTTGGACATAAAGATGTATTTTAATCAGGGATCGCCTAATTCAAATCGATTGTTTTTTACACATTTCTAATTTTTTGGAAACCTTATGGGATTTATTCAGTAACGTCCTGGGTTGGTATCTTTTTCACTAATCTTTAGTTCAGTAAATCGACATACCATCACAGTTCTAGACACCGTTCTAGCTTGGGGTTCCCAGGTCGTCTGCAAGTTTTACCACAGCTGACTGTAACACTATAACGACCACTTCTTGCATGCTAGCCTAGAGCGGGAGTTCCAGGTGAGTAGTTGTAAACCGTCTGCCTTGTGGGCCCTTGATTCATTCATTGATTATCAAATTAATATTCTACTGGGGAAAGAAGAGATTAACGCCTTCAACAGTTCGGTCACCTTCGGTGACTGAGCAATGAACATTTTAGTTTAGAAAACGTTTTTCTTGTTTTTGGGCATGAAGTCTACCTTTTCAATATAGTGTTGACTTTTGAAAAATCCTATATACATTATGTTTTACCAGACTAGATTAATTGGCAAGCCCTGTGTTTCTAAAAAATCAGAGACACATGCAAATTAGAGTCCAATCTGACATGAAATGTATAAACATCTTCTCCTATACGGGATTCTGTAGAACCTGTCACTAGGTGTTTAGATCTCTCGCTTTTCTATTGACAGAACTTGATTTACATTTATTATTACAAACATCTGGAAAGAACTAGTCCGAATTTCCTAGGACACAATAAAAGTTGAAAAATAAACCGTAAAGATATGAGTCTGGTAATCCGAGCTTGATAACAACCATGACAACCAAACAACTGTTTGTCTGTTTCTCATTACATTCTGTATCGAGGAGGTTTGCAGCTCCCTCGCGGACAAAGGTATGTTAACTTTTCTGTATGAAACGGAAATATGGACCTGTATGGTATAGTCCTGTAGAGACACTTTCTAAACACTAGAACATTGACTTATTGGAAATAAATATTCAAGGTAAAAGAGTCTCACTTATACCTGTTAATTCCTTTCAAACGTATCTAAATTTCTTTAGAAATACCTAAAACACTTTTATACATTATAAATAATTTTCGAAGAAGGTTAAAAAATTTTGTTTACTGTCTAGTTCTTAGAGTAGATAACACATTGTAAATTTTCCTAGAAGAATTTTGCTTTTGTCTAAATTCTTCTTAAGCGGACCTACAGCAATAATATTTCCTTGAACAAAATTTCTGTTGATAGCTTTCAGAAAATCATTATTGTAGTTTTCCTACGAACCCCGCTCTTTGCATGACTTGTACTCGTATATATGAAGCTTGTAAACATTTTACAGACTCTCTCTCAGTGTTTGAATATCAGCTAAACATCAACTCACGTCAGTTGATCGGTTCTTTACGGTTCCACAACAATTGTAACAATTTGTTAACCTGTGTATAAACTTTAATAAATAACATTTTCTTGTTTTACTATTTATTATTATTAAACCAACTCGCACCATAGTCCTTTTTATGCAGTCCCCATTTGACTTACAAATTGTTGGAAATAGTAACTACAAATCTGCAATTAGTGCTAAAATATATCCAAAACGAAACCTACAAAAATTAACATCTGTGGGAATAATTTGTATTCAAACCTTGAACATGTCTAAAAGCGATAATAAGTAGATTCGTAAAGTCAAATATTGACTTACATATAAAGCACACTACATCGCACCAGACTGATGACAGAGTCTTCCTACAGAAAAAAACGAAATGCAGTATCAATAATGCACATGAATCTAGCCTGAAAATTTGGCAGTTTACTATGTATTGTTTCAACAAAACTATTCATTGTGTCAAAGTACAATTTTATAAGTCGATTACACTTTAAGTTGTAAGAAGAAATTGTTTTATTATCCCTAAGACCAGTTTATCGTTAAATAAACATGCGTGCGTTACTGCAACGTAGAATATTATGAGATTAAATTTACGTAGACGTTAATTGTAGTATTAACGAACTTATTTATTAGGAACAGATCAAGATTTTTGAATTTATGAAACAATACGTAAATACAACGTTTATAGTTATTGAGTCATCCTTACTTGACAAAAGATTTCATTACTGGAAAGAACATTTAATAATGTGAATGAATACTTTTACACTCTTTATTAACGAACAGCCATTCGTAGTATTGATTAATACTACAAATACCGAGTACAGAATCAATACGTACTTACAATGAAAATATTTATTACAACAACGTATTCTCATTCAATAAACTTGATTCATTAATATCACGAACGGTATTTTTTCGTGTACTCTGAATTCTATAATATAGAAACGGACTATACTTCCTATTCAAATGCTAGTATGTAAATTTTATTTGCTTACAGTAACCAAACTGCCAAGACAGTACTATGCACTAATTCTTATTAAAAAAGTTTATTTTTTCCATTGTTGGGAAAGTCGAATTATTTAAAATTACATTTATTGTTTTTATTTTTGCTGAGAAGTCATTTTAGAATTTATTTATTTCCTAATAAAATAATAATTACAAGAATAATTAAATACAATATTTTATTCAAGTTAATACATATACAAGATATTTGGCCCCAAACAAAATATGAATCCGCGACCATTGGTTTTCCTTTCTCTCTACCTTTCCCACATGGATGGCCTGATAGTTCAGCTGGTAGAACATCGGCACGAAAAGTTGCTGGTAGTGGATTCAAATCCTTTCTGGGGCCGAATATTTTCTATATGTATGTATGTATATTAACTTTTTAAAAAATTAAATATTAAACCTAAAGTCACGTTAAATAGGTGCAGTCAAGGAATGTTCTTGACATTGACAGTTGCTTACTGTAGTGAATTAACTTTAATGTTGTTTGAATACCCTGAAAAAAGAAACTTGTTATGATCTTTAGCGTTAGCTTGCTTGGGATCAAATGTATTTTGCACTCATTGTTTTGTCAGAATAAATTAGGTGACGCAATCTGGAAGCGCAGTTTTTATGTAACAGTCGTTTGAGTGAGTTGATGTGAGTTTCTTTGTGAAAATGGACAAAATCGAGTATCGAGCTGTCATTAAATATTTGTTTTTGAAAGGCAATACGCCTTCGCAAATAAAAGATGAGTTGGATTCTGTGTATGGGGACTCTGCACCATCATTTACCACAGTGAAATTTTGGGCTGCTGAATTTAAACGTGGCCGTAAGAGCTTGGGAGACGATGAACGTTCGGGACGTCCAAAAACTGCAACTACCGACGAAAACATCGCCAAAGTTCACCAAATGGTGCTAGACGACCGCCGAATTAAAGTGAGAGAGATAGCAGAGGTTATGAACATGTCAAAAGAACGTGTTTGTCACATATTAAATCAACATTTAGGCATGAGAAAGCTGTCCGCGCGTTGGGTGCCGCGTTTGCTCACGTTAGACCAAAAACGTGTTCGAATGAATATTTCCAACGCTCTTTTGGCGCAGTTTAGGCGAAATAAATCCGAGTTTTGGATACACCATTGTACGCCCGAAACAAAAATACAGTCCAAACAGTGGACTGCAAAGGGGGAACGGGCTCCAAAAAAAGCAAAAACTGTTTTTCGGCTGGGAAAGTGATGGCAACTGTTTTTCGGGATAGTCATGGAGTTATTTTAATCGATTATCTTCAAAAAGGAAAAACCATTACAGGAGCATACTATGCATCATTACTTGACAAGCTGAAGGCAGAACTTGCGAAAAAACGGCCACATTTGCAGAAAAAGAAAATCCTGTTTCACCAAGACAACGCACCGTCTCACACCTCAGCGGTTGCCATGGCGGAAATCCACGAATTACGGTTTGAACTGCTTGACCATCCGCCTTACTCACCAGATCTAGCCCTAAGCGACTTCTTTTTGTTCCCTCATCTAAAAATTGCGCTCGGAGGACAAAGATTTTCGTCAAATGAAGAGGCAATCACCTTCGTGAACAATTATTTTGCAGAGAAAAATGCCGAGTACTTTTTGGACGGGTTACAGAGATGGGAGCATCGCTTAGAGAAGTGTGTAGAGTTACAAGGAGACTATGTTGAAAAATAAAAAAAAAAAAAAAATGTCTTGTATCTTTGTTAGGTCGGAAACTTTTCAGACCACCCTCGTAATTTAATATCATAAACCACCACGAGAATAAGGCAATTGGAAAAATGAAAAAGAGGGAATGATACGACTCTATCGCAAGCATAGATAGGAAAAATTACTACAGTAAACAGTTAAAAGAATTTAATACCAAAACGAGAACATAACATTAAAAAAAGTATTATAGATAATGCTAAAAACATGTTTACACTTGGTAATAAGAGCTCGTACCTCCAAGGAAAAGACCTACGAAAGGTAACCTAGAAAACTTCAGATGGAAGAGATGTAAACTAGAAAGATCAAACTACAGTAGAAAGGAAAGATAGAACGTGTGTAACAAATACCAGAACATACAGATGACATACTCGAGCTATTTTGTAGGACAAATCAAATTAAATCAAATAAGTAAAAGAATGCAGAACGAAGAAAGGATATGCATCAAAAGGATAAGAAAAGCTCACTGATCGAGGACAATATTCTTCAAGAACAAAAAAAGAGAATCAATAACACATGAAAGGAAAATTCTGAAATTTTGGACTTAATGCTTTGATGAATTGCAAAAATAATAACAAAGTACTAGACGAAGGACAAATAGAAAACTAACAAAGTTCAAGCTGTCAAGGCATAAAAGAAGTAAGTAAACAAAATATGGAAACGTAAAATACTATCACCTACAAAGAAAATAGAAAGAAGCTACCTTAGTACTGAGTTTTATGCACTTAAGCAAATCAAGCAAAATATAAATCTACCTACACGTTCACATTTATGGAGCACTTTCTATACTTCATAGTAATTCTGGTTTTTTGTTAGGTAATTATAAGCGTGTCTACGACAGACAGCCCCCACAGCACATTTCCTTTCAAAAATGTTTCAGATATATTGCATTGTTTCACAAATGTTGCATGTTACCATGACAAGTTCTTACAAAATTTTTGAAATATCTCTTGTAAAATATAACTTTTAGAACATAGCAGCAACATTTTTGAAATATCTAATATTAAATACGACATTTGGATCATAGCAGTGACATTTCTGCAGTGTTTCGGATTTTGTAACAGGGGCTGGTGTTTAATATTTCTTTATATCGTTTCAGAGTCGATCGCGCTATGCGTCAATTTACCTCTTAGAAATTGTTTCTATTTAAAGTTTGATCCCAAAAACCGTATTTTAAATGTATGAAGCCAGTGGAACAAATGGAGGCAAACGACAGGTAAACAATGACGTATGCACTACTGTGATTGACTGAAGTTGAAATGCAAGGACCGACCGTATCTTCTCAATATTTGTGATCGCAAGCGATGTTTGCCGTCATATCTTCTGTTCAGGAGCAATAATCAGACTTACGCGCTGCCAGCATTTGTATAATAGCCAGATAAAGTTTATCTTTATGCAACTAATTCTAGGCCTGTACATAATTAGATTTCTCATGACCACAGACTGTAACCTGGTTCCTGCTTTTCTATAAGATTACTGCAATGTTTTAATAAATGGCCAATGCAGTTGTTTTCTTGGTTTCGATCCCTTGTTTATCTTCTTTATCGCATCACTACTATTAGCTAAAGGTAAGGTTATGAAAAAAACTGCAGATGTTACTGCACTACACTCTATAACAAATTTCCAAAAGGGTTGTACTTATGAACAGCTTGAAATTAACCACTTACTATCTTGAAGTGCCAACCCCTACTACAAAATATACAACAATTTATACTATATCCTACCTTGGTAGGATTTGTGTAAGTACATTTGACATTCAACAATGACCTGCTATGTAACAGTCATCATTCACATTTGGGACATTCTCAGAATGAATATTAAAACTTTAATTGCAATTCTTTAAATTTAATAATGTTACTAATAATTTAATATTTTTTAACAAAAGTAGTTATTAATAATGTATAAGCAAGAATCATAACCTAAAATTCTTCTCTCCAACATAACAATTTAAGGTAGGAAATCTATTGTGATAACTTAAAAATGTTAAATATTAACTTAAGACAAATCTCTCTTCTTTTAATTACAGTTTTTTAAATTTTCTCGCCTGATGCTGGTTAAAGTATTAGAATTAATCATCGAAACATGTAGCGAGCGTATGTAATAGAATTTAGTTGAAATTTAATAAATTTGTGGAGAAGACTTTGGCTCCTTTTTGATATTTTTTAACCAATAAACTCCACATGAGGGATCTTTTCACAGAGAAAAAAGTAAGGTTATGAAGTTTAGCATGTTTCTCTAGGGTAACATTTTTTAATGAATAAAGTACTGTAGGACAAAGCTGCCGTACAATTCGTAAAAGTGTAGACAGTTCTTGCATTCCTCTATTGTATAAAATAAATTCTTAACAGTGATTTGTTCCATTTTCTATTTTAAGATTAACTGTCCTATACATTCGAATTTTTACCTATTCATTAATGATTAGCAAATGAAATCTCAATTCCCGCTCACGACAGTGTCTCATCTAGCTTAAGCGTATGGCTAAAGCACTCAAAAGATCAAGAATATAGCTTTAAACACCTATTCTGAATTTTTGATTCTGTCGGTATTTTTCTACACTTTAGTTTTCTGCAGCTGTTTTTAAACACAAAACCCAAAATCACTGATCAAGGGGAAAACTAAAACTGCCAAGAAAGTATTTATAAAAGAAAGACAAACGAGATTGTGTTAGCTATCAGAAAGAGAATACTGGATGCATTGTCAGGTCTAGTATGATAATCTTTACGGGACCAAGTTCTTCCTTTTTACACGTTCCCCAAATCATTGAAGGTTTGTAACATTGAGACTCTGCGTTTAATCTGTTCTTGAATTAGACAAGTTAATTTAGAAGTAACATAATCAGGACGCAAAGATCGATAGAATTTTATAATACCGAAACGAACTGAGCCACCACGAAATGAAAATACTTTCGGGAGCTCAGTAGTCTTTGAGACCAATCTGGGTTTGAATACCGTTGGATGAATTGGTTACTACAATATTAAATAAACCTGTTATTACAACTTTTTTTCAGTCTTCAGTTTTATTAAAGAGTAAACAATATTCTGTGCAGAGCAACATTATGTGAAACTGTAGATTACAGAATACTGAGGTTTTCACTGTTATCATAAACTCAACATTTTGCCAGCTGGCGTAAGAGACCTTCTTGTACGATTGTATGCTAGATTGTAATACAAATTGAATGGAAGATATGGGCATTTTATTTCTGTTATAGTCAACAGGCTTCCTTTTTGTTGTCGCCCAATTATGGTGGAAGAAAAGTGCCTTTTGCCAAGATTACTCAGGGAGGGTGTAAATGCACAGCTCTTACTTTGCCTTTTACATACCACCTTCTATAGGAATACTCTTATGTTCTACGAATTTAATGAATTTTTGAGCATTTTCGTATTAAATTTATCATTCTTGTCATCTCTTTCAAGTCTTGAGCAATACTTATCCGAATACATAGTCAGTTGTGAAGCCTTTCAATAATATTTGCTACAATCCAGGGTTTGCGTGTAATCTAATAAATTCGCTTGGTGAGTGTTTCTTTAACTAATTGTATGGTAAGCTGTTCAAGTATTATGTTCTTATTAGATTTTCTAAAATCCATACGAAGTTTACATTCCTACAGTTCTGCAAGTATAGTAAGGAACTCACCATGCTTGTTTTACTTTACTTGATGGTGACAAGTGTCCTATCCATTTAGCTTAACTAATTTAATATTGAGCAATTCTGAAAATTGTTCTATTGGGATGTCTAAAAGGACAAACTTCTTATTGAGCAAATAAGCGATTAGCTTCATTCGGTTTCTTCAATTTCCATAGCTGTAAAGACTCTTTAAATGCAACAGTATATCAGCCAAATAGTTCCAGCGGATCTCTTATAGTTATAAACAATTATTTATTGTATCGATTCAGGCAAGGTGATTTTCGAAAGCTCCGTTTTACTGAATGGGGTCGTTTCCTGGAATGGATTTATTGAAATCTAAACAGATATTATCATTCTAGACAGAATATATAGTTAATATCCATTAACAGTTTTTTCCGTAATATGATAACTAAAGAGTTATAAGGAAATAAAATAATTTTTCTTTACTAGTGACGTAACGGTTCGTCGGTAGACTACAAATGGTAGAGCTGACAACGTCGCAATCGCGTTGTTGTGTCTTTGCTGTCATTCGTTAGTTGTCGGGTTTCTCCGCTTTGTCGATTTCAGCCAAAGATAATATAATTATCTGTATTTTTTACGTCTGTTATTGACTATTGTTTTGTGATTTAGTGGTTAGCGTATTTGTATAAAACGTTGTGAATAGAATATATAACGTATATAATAACATAATACCGCATAACCTCAACAATAAAATTCAAACTTCTAAGCGCTTCCTATAATACCGACAGCACTCCAGTTTTCAGCGTTGCCATATCGTCAAAGACTTGTGACGTCACAGGAGTGGCGGAAAAAGTTTTTTTAAACTTTAAATTGAAAAAAAAGTAAAAATAGAAGCAGAGAAAATCTGAAAAAAAGCTAGCTTTAATTTAAAGCGAAAGCAACCCAAATAAGCAAAACTAATATTTTAGGAAACGACCCCATTATAGAACACTTTCAAGCTGCGACGAATCTTTGCAAAGATATAAAAGTTAGAGAACCATTACTACTGTCGGTGGTACTTTGTTTATGTTAGAGGATCTCCGTCCGAGAACAGCTGTGTCATGTATGGAAAAGATAACGATTGTTCAACCTTAGAAGTTGCTATTTAAACTCTCGGTATGGCAAATTAAAAACCCAATTGTGTTCTTAGAACGACACGAGAATATTTACATTTCAGTGGGTTACACATTTTCTGAATTTATCAGAAAATAAACAGAACTGAGTGTCTAGCATTCAGAAATGTACTACCGTCCGTACGATTGGCTATTCACTCTGTTCGATGCTAACCCGCAACGCAAGAACTTATTATCCTACCTCCTCAGGGTAGAAAAGAAAAAACAAATTAATTCCATTACGTCTAAATGACTTTGAAAATTTCATCTCTCTCGTTAACATTTTAAGAAGCGTGATCGCTCAGTTGTCTTTAGGAAAAACTGTCGAGTAGTACGTACATATATGTAGTATTGAGATGTTATTCTATGTGATATTTTTACGAAAATTTCCAGGAACGACATAAATTGGTTAAACAAGATCAGTACGCGGAATAACAAATGTAACTTAACGATTTACGCCTAAGAAGCATACATGGAGTCTTGCCGATTTGTATTCAATTTAACTGGATATAGGGACATTTCATTTTACTTTGTTTTAATTCATTTAAACTTTTATTAACACCAACCATAATTGCAAACATTAAACAATAAATTGAGATAATTTATTGAAAGCAATCTAAAATCACAAGAGACAACGTTTAAGCCCCTGTTAAATCATTGGAAATTCTCATCTATTGAGTAGTATATTATTTATGTAAGTTTAAGTAAAAGCGCCCTTAAAAGTGACGTGACAAATGGTTTGATGCGTGACCTGGCATGTCGCGTCAGTGTCAGACGATTGCTGCATGCTCCACTTTTGGTCATATGTTAAAAAATGTGTGTAATTCTCTGTATATCCACAAAAAAAATTACAGTCTAACTTATTAATATGAGAGAAACAAAATGTTTGCTTTATTTAATATAGAACAATATCATGTAATAATCAAAAAATATCTTGGTAATAGAAAATGTGGGTCAGGTAAACAAGGAAAACAAAATATTTCCAATATAAAAGTATACATCAGTATTTTTGGCATATTAGCTGTATCATTTAGTACGAGTGTTAACCTTTTCGGAAACAGGCCTTAATATGTACTTACTGAACAGGCATTATAGTCTAAAACTCGCAGAGAACAGGCCGTTTTGTGTTAGTTAGATCTGCAACCATACACACCATTTAAAAAAGATGAAAATCAGTTTAAAAATAGTTTTTGCAAGTAAAATCATCACCTCGGAAAAGCAATAAAGTTTTTTTTCAAGGAATGAAGATGGAATCAGAAAATGGAACACCAAGAAGCTGAGGAGTATACACTTAGTGAAGAAAAAGTTTGAATTCCCGATTCACATGTTTGGAAGAGATTAAGAAAACATTTTGTTTTAACAGAAACTGAACTTACCAATTATGGTGACTTAGCTTTTGCGAATATTAAAGTGTAAATAATTCTTCCTTAAATAACTAATACTTTTGCTAAGGGAACCGTTGATAGCGCCGTCATTAAATTGATTTGGCTGAAATTAATTTTACAATCGAATTTCGTTACCATAGTATAGATTACTTGAAGAAGACTAGCATTGGAATACAAAAAGAAAAGTAATGGAAAACGTAGGTAGTAGTTTGTTGAAAGCACTTAAATCGTGGAGCAAACGGAAGCAAGTTCGGGCTACTTGTTTTCCACCATTGTTTCGGATTAGAGCAATGAGAGATGCTTCAAAGAAGAGGTTGTAACACATGGGCTGAAAAGTCCCAAGCCTAACAAAGAAAACACGGTTTTTTTTGTTCAAAATTAGCTTTATTCATCAACGTAATTTCCATCAAGAACAACGCAATCATTCCAGCGCCGCTCTAACATTTCAATACCACTTTTGTAGAACGATTTATCTTTTGCCTCAAAATAGGATTCAGTTTCAGCGATAACCTCTTCATTCGAGCGACATTTCTTACCGGCAAGCATTTTGTTTAGGTCTGCGAACAGCCAGTAGTCGCTGGGAGCCAAATCTGGCGAATACGGTGGATGTGGGAGCAATTCGAAGTTCAATTCATGTAGTTTTGCCATTGTTTTGATTGACTTGTGACACGGTGCGTTGTCTTGATGAAACAAAATTTCTTTCTTTGCCATATGCGGCCGTTTCTTTGCAATTTTGGCCTTCAAACGCTCCAATAACGCTATATAATATTCACTGTTGATGGTATTTCCCTTCTCAAGATCCAGCCGATTGTTGTGCTTTCGGTCGCTTTGGACGAGGTTCACCAGTTGCTGTCAATTCAGATGACGATCGTTTTGATTCCGGAGTGAAGCGATGGATCCATGTTTCATCCATTGTCACATATCGACGCAAAAATTCCGGTTTGTTACGTTTAAACATGGTCAAACACTGCTCAGAAACATCAACACGTTCTTGTTTTTGGTGAACAGTGAGCAAACGCGGCACCCACTTTGAGCAGAGCTTTCTCATAGTCAAATGCTCATGCAATATAAAGCCAACACGTTCTTTGAATATCTTTACAATGTTAGCTAACTCACGCAACTTCACTTTTCGATCATTCAAAACGATTTTGTGGATTTGTTTGATGTTTTCTGGTGTTACCGCCTCATTTGGACGTCCACTGCGTTCTGCATCATCGGTGTCTCTACGACCACGTTTGAAGTCAGCAAACCAACGTTTTATTGTTGTTTCTGATGGAACGGAGTCCCCATAACACTTTTCAAGCCATTGCTTCGCTTGAACGGTATTTTTTTCCATCAAGAAGCAGTGTAAAATTAAAACACGAAATTTTTTTTGATCCATTGGTTTGAAAATAACAAAAGTAGCGTCGCTCTTAGCACAATAACTCACAAAATAATGAATAGAATATCATGAAATTTTAACAGCTGTCTTTTGAAGGTTAGTACTAACTGAAAAAGCGGTGAATGCAATAGAACTAGCGCCATCTATTTGTTAGGCCTGGGACTTTTCAGCCCATGTGTTACTTGTAAGAGAGTCCTGTCACCTATTACAGGCTTTCAAAATTTAAAACAGGTATTTTTGAATATGCAGCAAGTGACATGCGGTTAAGTTCTTTAGAATTTGTGGTTTCGTTTGTTTCGCCTATACGAGAAATCGTGTAAAGAGAACGCAATTTTGATCGCTTCCTTCTACATTATTTATTATCAGGTAAGGGTGGTAAGAAGGTAGAGATTTTGGGAAGAAAGAAGGAAAAGTAAATGCAGAATATTTAATTACGAGAACAATTGTAGCTGGGGCTTCATCAGACGTCATCAGTTTTCTTTTTCACGAGGGTAATTAAATTTTAGGTATTTTTCTTCCATAGAAAAGACAACGTACGAGTAGATCATGAGGTCTATCTAAAATTGAAGGTTAGTTTTTTCCCTCAATTTGAAGTATTGTCTAAGGCAAACAAAAGATAAGAAATCATAGGGTTGTAGCAGAGAACGGGAAGAGAAGACAATCAACTCTGTAATGTCATTTTAAAATTCTGCCTACTCATCCGAATTCTCCCTTGAGTTTCGCTTTTAAATGCATTCATTCAATACGAATTTATCGTTTTATTTTGCTTTTTAACGTTTAGCAAGTTATTTATATTGCTAACGGATATTTTTCTTTTGAGTTTTGTTGTTAAGAATTAGCATGTATTCAATAAATTGTTTTATGTTTTTTCATTGTTGTTCTTTGTTGTGAGAATGTTTTATTTAGGCTTCATTAATGAAATTCAATATGTCACTTAATTACTAAAACGTGCCTTGTTCCAGTTCGAAACTGTTTATAAATCTTTGTTATATTTTTCGGTCTTTATCAATTCAAGTAAACTTTGCTTATATTCGAGTCGCTTCTTAAGAAAAAAATGTTTGCCGTGTGCAAATTCATGCCTGGGTGAAAGGCAGCTCTACATTAAAGAAATAATTTTTGGTATTTTTCCATTTTTTAATTGGCCGTCTGTTTTATTTGGTAATGTAGTGTGCAACCAGCTTCTTTACTATTTCAAATCATTTTATGTGTGAGATCATTTTGAAGGAGTCGAGATCTGGACACCGCGAAGGGTGGTTGACTCCCGCGTTTTACCTCTATCTTTTGAGTGCGACGTGACCATGGTTAATTTCAACTTTAGTGGCTATAAGCTTGTCAATGTCCCCGCGTGTTATTGCATTTTTGTTAATCGTGGAGGAAAGGCCTTTGGAGGGATTAAAAACCATCGCTATACTGGGCGGATTTTGGGTTAAAACTTATAAGCCGAAGGGTTCAACCCAATTAACTTTCTAGTGTTTGTAAGGTGAGAAGTTCATCGTATTCAGTCTTCGGTTAGAAGGATCGTGTAAAGGAATAACCGTGTCGTGTCCGCCAGTTGAATCCATTTGGTTCCGATATTCTTCTTCTGTTTGTTGTTTAAACAGTCATCTTGGAAATTACTGTTATGTGTTGGGTGTTCAACAACTCCGCTATTTTCATCATACTCCCTGGCTGGTGAAAACATCATCGCATCATCAGTGTCTGATGGGAAAAATTGGTATTCTCTCCGTTAAAATTAAAGTTTTGCGTTCTGTGAAAATTTAAGTGTTAAAAATTCATTGTGAACGAAATAAATCGTTTGATTTTATGTAAATTTAATTCTCGTTAACCGAAAATGTTGCTGGAAATCAAAGGACCTCCAGATTTAGAGTCAGACAGATAATATTTTATGTTACATATATTTGTTTGTATTTTTATGATGTTTTGTCTGAATGCTTTAAGAATTTAACGTAAATATTTAATTTATTTTATGGTAGGAAAAGTATCTCTATAATGTAACCTTTTCGGAAAACCTAGGAAACTAATAGGTCGTTTAAATGTTTGTTTTGTTTTTGATTAAAATACTACAATTTTATGTGTTCTAAATTCGTAATAGTTTTAAGTTTTGTTTGGCTTTTTTTCTTTGAGTTGTTAATTCAATAATTCTTTTGGGTTTTAATGCTTTCTAAACGCATTGGTTTAATGGGTCCTTCAGACTTAATTTTGATGTAATAATTGTTTTTCTTTTATTTAATGTTTGTAAATCAATAGCTTCTTAATTCAACTACACCATTTAGAACCTTTTTTTGTATGAATGTTTATTTTATTTAAATTCAAAGCATAAAAATAAACTCATGTAGTTTAATTTTTGTGTTCTTATTTATGAAAGCTTATTTTGTTTTATAAGCTTTATTTAGGTACTGTAACGATGAGATGCTGACTTCTAGTGACAAGTATAATATTTGATTTTGCGATTAAAGCATTGTTTATAGTTTTGAGAAACGAGAGAGAGGCTGGAGATTTATAAAGTCTATTTTATTTTAAGTTGCGGAACCAATGTAGGTTTCTCGGTAAGTAAAAAGAATACAATTTGATCTCAGAACACGATTTTTAAGTTTCTATATACAGGGTGGTATCTTGAGTGAACCCTATATACAGGGCGTTGTTTGGAAAAGACTCCATATAAAGGGTGTCAACCTACGAGAAGCTGCGTGGGTTAGCCGATGGGTTCTTTCTTCTAGTTCAGCTTCTGGCGCCTTCTAGATATTTTTTGGATTTTTAGTCACAATCTAAGTTTTAGGTTTAGGTAAGAACCTAATTTTTTTAATTTGTTATCTTTGACCCCTCCCGTCTTCGACTTCAAGCTACGGGATTGAACATCTTCCGATTTTTGGCTTATACGGGAGTTAGGCCTCTTTTCCAGCTTTTTTCGTTACAACTTCCTGAAACTGTAAAGATTATGTTAGTGATAGAAACCGTTCTTAAAAATTCTTTTCTACTTACTAACTGATTTATCACTTGAGTCCCTTGGATGTACAGAGTTTTGGTTAGAAAGATCAGTTTGAGTATTATCTATCATTAGTAGAAAGAAGTAGGGCATGAAATCTTCTGTGCAAAGAGTACCATCAGAAATGTTAAAATTGTATCACTCTTTTCTGTTCTTGGCTTTATTGTTTTTTGAAATTCTTTAGTTCTGTTTTTTAATTGCTAGGTATTTCTTATAATGTTTCACGAAAAATTCTTTATTTGAACTAGCCATTAAAATACTACACCCTTATGGGTGAATAATTATGATGTTTTGATACATTTACATAAACATGTGATAAGAACTTGCTCTAAATGAATGAACATTCCTATGACATTTTTAAGGGTGCAACAATATAATTTATTAACACAAATGTGAATGAGTAGATAAAAATGTGCTATAGAAGGGGGAAGGGAATCGTGGTAAATGTCAACCTTAAGTGTTTGTGTAGATGGTAAACAACAAGCATGCAGACCAATAAAACATTTTCTTTATATGAGATTAGCGAGTTAAGAAGGGAAAAAAATATAATTCTGAAAGTGTGGCATTCTTGACTGGACAGTAGAATATTTTGTTAACAGCATATTATCTATAAGTTGTAATATACGTTATAAATATTACAAATATTATTTATTGGAACAAAATAAACTTTATGGGACAGTTGAACCTATTGTACCAACTAACTAAACAATAGTAATCACTTTCATGTAGTTGAACTATGTTCAGGTATGAACTATAATTAAATTTAAAATGTACTCCCCGTCAGAGATCAATTATTTCATGAAAATATACACAAAAGAGTTTATTATTATTACTCGTTTAGTGTCTGGTGTTATCTAAAATAAAAGAGACTTTTCAGTAGATCTAAAGAATTTGAGTTAAGTTGCTTCAGTATTTAAGTTACCATCTGTGATCGATTTAGTTAAGCTAACACGCCCTTGTACAAGTAAGGTAGTTTCATAACGTAGTAAATTTATAACGTTTTTAAGCAAGAATAATTTGTGACTTTTCGATCTATTAAGATCCAAAAAACTCAAAAGAGTTTCATTTAAAATAATTGACGATGACAACATTAAAATGTGTATTCTTTTAATAGAAAACGCAGGTCTGCGTTGGTCGAATTGTCTGGAATCTATCTAGTTGATTTCAATAGATTTTTTGGTGCTGAAAAAGGGAAAAATACTTAAAAAATTCAATCGCGTAAGGTTTTTTCCACAAATTATGGTTTTTTGTTCTATCTACCTATTGTAAAGAATCATTTTGTAAAACTGTTATTTAAATAAACAATCATATTTTTTTTAGTTATGATGATGCAAGAAGTTGATATTCTGAATAAAAATGTACCGGATTTATAATAAAGAAGTTAAAAGCAGTAGTCATTTTATAACACAACTGTAAATACAACCACTTTCATGTCAACACATGTCTGATCTTTCCTGTTGCTGCATGTCTGCCTCCTCACCAGCACCATCTCTTCCAGACAAACATTTAGCTCAGCACTTAATTTACAACTGTGGTGTGCATTTGTGCAATTAGTTTGTAAAAACTTCATTAATTTAATTTATATTTTACGAGCTTCTAGTAAACTAAATTCCAATGGCATCAAGAGGCTGTGATGATGCGTCTGGCTGTTTTTGCTATATTTGTGGAAACTTTACGGTCAAAAAACAGCAAAGAAACATTACAGAATTTGTAAAAAAAGTATATATTGCATATTTTGGTGTGAAATTGGGAGAACAAGACAAACCTTGGATTCCTTATAATGTTTCTTCAATATGTTTTAAAGAGCTTCGCCAGTGGTCGCAAGGAAAAAAAACAGTCTTTTCGCTTTGGAGTGCCTATGGTTTGGAGAGCAATCATAGCGATGATTGTTATTTTTCTTCATGTGTGGTACAGGGATTTAATTTAAGAAACAGAAAGGACATTTTGTACGAAAACCTTCGATCCGCGATACGTCCTGTACCTCACGGACCAGAAGTACCTGTTGCTTTACGACCAGATAAATTAGATGATGTATGCGATGATGAAATGGCTTCTCAGGCCTGTGCTGATGAACTGGACGATGGAAGTGATGATTATGATCGTGGAAGTGATGCACCAAAACCGTTTGAGCAATCTGAATTAAATGATTTGGTGAGGGACTTAAATTTCCCTGAAGACTCCGCTGAGCTTTTAGGCTCAAGGATGAAGGAAAAAAATCTATTAGCTCCTCGCATGACGTTTTACTGGTTTAGGAACAGAGAAAAAGACTTTGCTCAATATTTCTCCAAAGAAGATGCACTAGTTTTCTGTAATGATGTACCTGGACTTATGGAATAATGCCACATTGACTACAAAGTTTATGAATGGAGACTGTTCATGGATTCGTCGAAAAGGAGTCTTAAGGCAGTTCTTCTGCACAATGTAAATAAATTCGCTTCTTTACCAGTGGACATTTGTTAATTTGAAAGAGTGTTACAAAAATCTTGAGCTGGTACTTTTAATTAAAATTTGTTATAAATAAGGATCAAGGTTGGATAATTTGTGGCGATTTAAAGGTACTTTCTTTGTTACTTAGACAACAAAACAGTTATACCGAATATGCTTGTTTTTTGTGCAAGTGGGATAGTCGTAATAGAAAGCAGCACAATTATAAAAAATTGTTGCCACCAAGACAAATCTTAAAACCTGGTATGAAAAACATTGAAAGAAAAAGTTTAGTAGAGCCAAGCAAAGTTTTGCTTCCTCCGTTACATATTAAAGAAGGGCTAATAAAACAATTTATGAAGGCATTAAGAAAAGATAGAGAGGGTTTCAAGTATCTTTGCAGTCAGTTTCCAGGTTTATCAGAAGCAAAGACGGGTTTTTCACTAATATTAACTGGCATGCTGAGGTTTTTCACCAGTACAAAGCGACGAGTGAGTAACCTTTAGAACGGACTCTTTTCCGGACGGCTGGTGACGTGACGATAAAAATGTAGAGAGATTTCGCAAGTAATTGCGAAGGTTTGTTGGCAAATGGTGTGAGCCAAAGATGCTTCTTTATAAAATATTAAACAAAAAGGTAAAAAGGTATTTACCATAGTAGGAACTATCCTTTAGAGAGCGGAACCAGCTGTTAGCACAGAGCTTACAAATCTCACGGCACTTTTACACCAGTTTTAATTCACAGATATTACATAAATATTTACAGGTATGGACGTCTCCCTCATATGTTCGATAACAAGATATTTTAATTGACTTGAAAAATATCTAGGTACAGCAAGGCAGTACAAATCTCGTATCAAGCTCGGTAGAAATATTGCGATATTATAAAATAGATGACGATACGGTAGTTTGAGAGTTCCTTATAGAATTATTGGCACTTTCCACCGGTTGGCGACAACTTTTAGGTACGGTACGGTAAAGAAGGCTTCCGGATTATCCCGGGAAAATGTCCATAAATGATTTAGCGAAGACAGAATCCACTCGCGAGAATTACACTCAGGTTTAACTCAACCTTAGAAATTAGTCTATTACTCGACTACTTTACGGGAGCTTGCAAGATTCTTATTTTCCAAGTTCCACAAGCGGAGACACAAAGAAGCGTGTTTCTGCTTACATGGCAAACAAAGACCTTCCTGAGTCTTCAAGCGAAAAATGTCATTTCCAACCCCCCAAAGAGGGTTGTACCAACAGATAATTGGCTGTTTAACATATCGGACGATTGGACAAACCAATCAAATAGTGCAGGAAGGATGTGCTTTAGCGAGAAACTTGCACCTTGCACTCGGTAATTAGAATTAAGTTTTTCAGACTGAACTCTAGCGAAACGCCCTGCAAGAAATTTTACTGTGTATTGCATTCCGTAGAAAGATTAAGTCTAGACAAAAATAACGCACTTTTTCTTTGGGACCAATTTCAGAACTGATTCAGAAGGTAGCTGGTTTCTTACAATTCCGTTTTTCTTAATTGTAATTTTTCTATTTGATGTAGACGGAGAACTTTTATTATCTTTACCTTTAGATCAGGGACGGGCAACAAATGCGTTTGGGGTCTAGCGGGCCACATAAGCTTTCAACCGAAGCTACCTTGAGAATTACGGCAGTCTACTTTCAAACCCACCGCCAGATGCAATGATATAGTCGCTCCGCTATCACAGAATGTTTTAATAAATTTAATACAAATATGTTTTACAAGCACCCTGATATTATGTTATCGTGAAGATCAAATTCCACAAGTTATAATATATCTGTCATTAAAAATGTAAACCGCCAACCTACCAATTGTGTTTTCATTACTACTAATTGAAGATTTATTTTTCTAACCTACGGATACAGTTATACATTTATGTGATGTGATATGCCGTTTATAAAAGTTTCAACTGGGCCCTATTTGAGTTTTAGTTAACTGTCCCTGTTTTTGATGGTGACTTTTTTATTATTATCGGGTTTAATTGATCTGTTAGATTCATCAAAACTAATTATATCTTTTTACAGATCATTACAGAATCTTGCATGTTTTTGCTAGCAGTACTTAATTCTCGCACAGTTACCTGTTAGAGTGGTTTCTTCACATTGGATTCCTCTTGATTGTTTAATACATGTGAAGCAGGTGATGTTTTCAAATTCTTCTCATTTGTATCTGGATTTTTACCCTGAGATTGCGGAGTGCATTTTTGAGGGTTATTCTTCTATGTAATAATATTATGAAATTTTTTCCACCGTTTAGTTTTATTGTTTAACAAACTAATCTTTTCATAAAGTTTACGTATGAATAAATATTATTGATCGTAGCAAGCTCGATTCTATAGGATTATTTATTAGCTCCGTACTTGCATTCTGGGTATCTGGCTGTGTATCCGTAAATAAACTTGCTTCGTTTGGGTAACAATCTTTTCGCCACATATTCAAATATTTATATCTAAGTATTTTATATTTCTTTTTAATTTAGAAACACAACGTTTGCATTTAACACAATTTACATCTTGTTCGGCTGTTTTAAGCCCATCGACACTACAAATTTCAGGAGCAGATTCTAGTGACTCTGTAACGTTAGCCATTTTGTCTGTTCATAATATGTGATATTGCACAAAGTAATTACAGTCTCACCATCCAAACACCAAAGAAAGTAAATTATGTCTGCTAAGTCTAAATCTGAAAATGCGTGCAATTAGCTAATCTTAGTGCAATAAGCAACTAACGGCATAGTTTCAATCCTGAAAAACTAAAAAAAAACTGTTTTAGTCACACTGTAGTTAGATTAAAGTCTTCTTTACTTACCTTAAATTATCTTGATTGTCGAAAGTCACCAAGGTGATGCTCAACACGCACGCTGCAATAAGGTTATCTACATGATAATACAAACGTATCAGTTAATGTTGAAAGATAGTTTCTAATTACGACCAGATGCTCTGCAGAAAAGTTTATTATAATGGTGCTCATAATCTTTTTGGATGGGTTGGTCATGATATTTCTTTGTTAAGTTGTTACATTTTAAATATATTCAGTTATGTTAAGGTTGTCTGTACAGTTTCTGTGTAAAAAAAGAGTGTTGCCAGAAGTGTCTTTTTTACATAACGAAGATTAATATGAAATAGTGTGATGGTCTTAAATCATACTCCTCTGATTATCTTAATTAACCTAAAAACTAACTGTCAACCACTATCAAAATTGCATACATGGTGGAAATGTCAAACTTTCATGGTCAACCCTCGTTCAAGAAGATCGTGAACAACATAATATGCTTACTCCTTATATCTGTCTCTATCCCAGTACATCTTGCTTCAAGCAGACCTCACTGGTGCTTTGTCAAGTGGCGAATAAAATCTTGCAACTCAATTACATCAAACCGCAATAACTTAAATCCTTGTCAAAATAATACCTTGCAGTAGAATAAGATGTGCTCCACAGTTTCATGTTGTTGGTTCTTAGGTTTCTCAGGTTAATTGGTCTATGAGTAACCTTACTGCAGTTTCTAGCTTAGGGGTACAATTTCCGAACACATTAGAACAGTTTTGTATACGAATTAACCTACAATTGCAAACAATTTTCAAAGTTACAGTTTTGGAACTGAACTTCAACGCTTATAAATAAGATATTGCATTTGAATACAATTCGGTCACACAATTTCAGAAATTCTTTGTATGTTTAGATTAATTCATATACAAAACTGTTCGTACAAGTTCATTTTGTCTTCATTGATGGTCTATCAACAGATTGCTTTTTTATACCTGAATGGCTTACGTAATCCGTAGGCGGTAAAAGATCAGTTAAATTAGAGAAAAGTTCTCGGTAATCTTGTTTTTTTTTGGAGAAATTTTATAATTTACTGGGCATGTAGCTAAAGCTTCTAGATATCTTTACATAGATACAGCGAGATAGAACGCGAAGGCAAACTTTTTGAAATGGAACGACTACTTTATTTTAATACCGTTTCAAACGTTCTTCAGTGATAGAAGGACGTGTGTAGTTATCATTTTATTTTTGAAAAACATCAGTTTATGGAAACATGCAAATGACGATTAGACATTTTACTAATGTTTAGAACAGATGGTAGATATTTATTTAGACCTTCGGCTCTTCTCATCTAATTCCACGTTCTTTAACATCTACCTCGTAACTGTATATGTTCGAGTACAAGATGAACTGACTTATTGGCTGTTTTTATTACACAAAATCTTGTTAGTTGTTGTTAGTCAGAGTCTGTGGTGAACAAGATCACACATATCTTTGGGCAACCGTCAAGAACTTTTTAATTAAGAAACGTTGATTACAGTATCATCCAAAATTTTCCTATGTTGAAAGTCTTACTACTTCAAGAAGAAATCTTTGCAAAGATGCTCTAGCAGCTGGTTGGTTCACATATTTTCCAGTTTGGTACCTCAGAAAAAATCTCTTGTTTTCAGTGTTCTTTAGGCAAAGTTTCATATAATAATCCTGAACAGATTTTAGGCAGTAGAGGTATTCAGTCTCGGTGTCAATGATGGCTTTTAGTATCGCGAATTTTAATAAGTATTAAAGTAAGATACGATGCATAATTCATCTTTGCAAAAAGCCCCAACAACAGAAAAGCTTACGTTTTAACATTTCCTTCTTTTTTAGCAAAGTCTTCTCAAGAAATACAAAAGATATTATTTGAAAATAACTTAAATTTACAGAAAAATAAATTAAGCGAGATACCCACATGATCGACAACGTAAACAATATTAAATCGAATGCCAACACAACTCTGAACAAACTTATCTTACTTTTGTTGTTAAATAACAGAATTAAATTAGCGATAATTTTATGATGTCCATATGGTTTATCAAATCTCGTTCGTTGACTGTCAAACTAATATTTTCTATTAAATTTAATGTGTTCTAGTGCGAAAGTATTCTTTGGTAAATTAATTCATCTTAAATTATTTTGAAAAAGGAAGTTTCATTTTTATTTAATTTTAATTCTACCTAAAGCATAATGATGATATTAATCACGTAGGTATCGTTCTTAATTAATTCTCCTGTAGATACTATTTTTCTGTTATTGGCGCAGGTAGTGCAAAAAATACAGTACACATCGCGGAATGTAAGTTATTTCTGTGAACTAGAATGCTTAGGATACCAACCTGTATTTCTCGGCCACAAAAATGACATATTCTTTAGTACGCATTTATACTATTTCAATTACATGATGATTTGTTTCCCAAATTTAGAAAAGCAAAGACAAATTTATAAAAATCATTCTTTTTATCTAACTAGGTGGAACGCAATTTGTAATCGCTTGCTACGAATGTCTGACATTCTCATTTAATTCATTCTTGTTCTAGCACAATAATCCGTAAAAATTGAATTTTTATTAATTTATCTCTAGTTCAATTCAGATATACTAATCGGCAAACCGTTGCCTAGTTAAACAAGTCATTAAATGAATGATGTGGTAAACCTTTCCATAATGTAATAAAAGTCAGCAAGAGCTATTTTGCGAGGCTTGCTAGAAACATTTCTGCAAATGGTTAAGAAAAACACAGATGCAATTTAGTAAATGGCTTTATTATTTTTCAAAATATGCGTCCTTAGTATCAATACACTTTTGCATACGCTCAAACCAATTTTCGAAGCATTTTTTCCAATTTGAAGCTAGTACCTCAGAAACCAGTTGCCTAAATGTCTCAACGTCTGCTTCAGGCGAAGAATAACGCTCACCGCGCATCTTGTCTTTGATTGTCGGAAACAAAAGAAGTCGTTTGGTACTAGATCAGGACAATACGGACAATGCGACATCAATTTCACTTTTTCACTGGCTAAAAAGTCGACAGTTTGTGAAGGTATGTGAGCACTTGCATTGTCATGGTGAAGAAGGACGCACCGATCTGGACTGTTTTTTCTGATTTCATCGATGACTTCCGCCAAACAAATTGTTGTGTACCAATCAGCGTTCACAGTTCTTCGATCCTCTAAAGCTATGGTTGACACATATCCAGAAGAAACAAGCGATCATTTGCTTTGCAACGCTGCGTAAACGAACAACTTTTGTGGGTTTCGACTCATCTCGAAACATCCAAACAGTGGATTGTTGTCGAGTTTCCGGCTCGTATGAGTAATCCAACTTTTGTCACCCGTAACAATGTCGTACACAAAATTTGAATGACCTTGGTTGAATATCTTTAGCATTTCTTTGCCTCAATTCACACGGTTCTTCTTTGGAGTTTCACTCAAATTATGTGGAATTCTGCAAAACTTCCGTACGTTTAAATGATCGTGTACGATCGTGTGTATTGCTTTTATGTCAATGCCCTATTTCTCGGTATGACACATGCCAATCTCGCTCGATCACTTAATGCACAGCATTAACGTTAGTGGTAACAACACACGTGGATGAACGATCGGTGCATTGTTTGGTTGTTAAATTGATTCGAAAATCGTAAAAAATTATTGCTCTAAAATGTTCACGCGAGAGTTCCATTTCTTCACAAAATTACTTTTTTCAAAGCTCTATGTAAACAGAATTGAATTGCCAACTGAATTATAGGTTAGAAGTGACAAATGCTTTGAAACAGCACCGGAAGTATCCGATTGCAGAAATTCTTCCAGCAAACCTCGTATGGCTGTTGAGGAAACAACCCATGGCGTTGATTTTTACATAAAAATCGGTTTTTCTCTCAAAAAAAAGCTATGCAAAACATCAAATCATTAAAAGGAATTTAAATTGAGCTATTAAATGATAGAAGAATCAAGTAGGCGTTCCATTAAAACAGTTCTCTCCCTATATGTATCACTGCTTGAGTCTACGTATCAAAAACATCAAATTCGCCCAATTTACTAAACTTGTGTCTTACGGATTTTATACTAACAAAGGAAAAACACACACTACATGATATATCAATTTTAAATAATATAACAACGCGAAGTAAACATAGGATGGCAAAGGCTAAAGTAATAATTAACACAAAACCAGATCGGAAACTAACCTTCAACAGAAAAACAATAGACCCAAAACTGTTAAAATTAAACAAGGTTAAATACATTGAAACACTTGACAAAGTTACAATTAAGGTATGTTGCAATTAACTCTAAACAATCTTCACGCTACAATAACAAAACAGGTACTAAATGTGGGCACAGAAGTAGGAATATGCAAAAAAACATAAAGATAGCAAAATTAGTCAACAAACAAAAAACATGCTGGGAAGAAGAAGAGACTTAATTAATCAAAACTAAAGAAACAAAGACACTAGACAAATGTTAAATATAACAGAGAACTTTTACAAAACACTACATAACACTTCAAAGGAACCAACAGAAAATTCCAAAAGAACCCTTGAAAGAAAAATAATAATTATGTTAATTCAAAAGACATACCGGAAATCAGCTATGAAGAAATTCAGTACGCCATCAGGGAAAAGAAACAAAACAAAGCAGTAGGCAAAGATGGTATTATACTTGAATTGATTAAAGAAGATGGAAACACTGTCATAAAATATCTGCACACTTTCTTTAATAGATTTCTCACAGAAGAATGGGCAAAGATTTTAACAGAGCTAATATACAAGAAAGGAGACCCTGCTAGACTATAAAATTATAGGCCTATAGCTCTACTATCACACTTATACTAACTGCTCACCTAGATTATAGTCAGCGGGTTAAATAACAAATTCGGCATTTACCAAACTATTGAGCAAGTGGGTTTTAGAGAACGCTCCAGCGCATGCAATCATTTCATGACTATAAAAATCTTGATAGAAAAAGCCAACGAGTATCAGTTCCCGCTGTATCAAACATTTGTTGAATTCGAAAAAGCTTTCTATAATATTAAGCTATAGACAATAGAAGAAGCTCTGGTCAACAGTAGAATAGATCATAGATACAGAACATTGCTGACGAATATTTACAAATGTGGAACTATGTCAATACAACTAGACGAAAATCTAAAAACCAATAATATTCACGTTAAACGAGGCGTCAGACAAGGCAGCACTAACTCGTCTAATCTATTTACCCCAGCCTTGAAGGATATTTTCAAAAGACTGAAAAAACAAAGGGATAGTAATAAATGGTAGACACCTAAAGTTTGTAGACGATATGGTATTGATCGCGGATAGTAAAGAAGATATACAAATAAGATCCGTAAAACCCAACGTGCAATGGAGAGACAAATAATCGGAATCACTTTAAGAGACAAAAGGAGAAATAGCTGGATCAGAAATTAAACCAAAGTCATTGATGTAAAAGAACCTGCAGCCCGAATCAAATGGCAATGCGCAGGATATAACGAAAGATACAAAGATGACGAGTGGAACAACATAATCCTAGGATGGCTACTAAACTTAGGCCAGAGAGTAAGGGGAAGGCCCTAAATGAGATGGACCGATGATCTCAAAAAACATGCAGGACTAATATGGCACAAGCTAGCTAAAAACAGAGAGGAGTGAAAAAACAAAGAAGAGACTTATACCCAAAAATGGAAGACTGGAGAGAGAAAAGATTTAAAGAAGATGAAAGTGTTTTACGGTGATGGAAAGTTGTTGAGAAGTGGAAACAATTGGTGCTTATTGTGAATTGTGAAATTACCAATAAATTGTGTTCTATGTAAAGTGAAAGGATGCTTCAGGTGTTCCGCAACATGCAAAGGACTAAGATACTTCTTTATAGACAATCTGTTTTCCGTTTTGATCACTTTTCCAAAAAAGTCCTATTAAAATTGAATTTGCTTACCATAATCTTGCCTAAACTGTCTAACATTTTTCATAGGGTTGCTTGATTAGTAGTTTAATTTTTTTCGGAAATAATAATCTCATCAATACTTACATTTTCGAAAGCATGCAGAAGAGAAGTTTCCAAAACTGTAACACAATACAAGGTGTTCCTTTTTAAAAAAATTCATCTTCGTTGTCACCACAAAAAAGCTGTACATTTAGCAACGTTGCCGATATCAAAATTCAGAAACAGATTATGGTAACAACTTCTTTAATTGGCCACTTCTTCAATTTGGGTAAAAAAGGGACATCAAACAATATGAAAACTCTATAACGTGATTTAGCATACATTTTTTTCGTGTCACTTGTTTTCCAGGAACATTTATTAAATTTCTTTAATGTAAAAATCTAAATGGCAAAAGTAAAAAACCCAAGTTTACGTAAGAAGTAAATAATTTCTCTTCCAATTAATGAAATATTAGATGTCTATGAAAAATAAAATAATAATTTTCGAATTTCAGTATGAGACGCTAACATTCCAAGAGCGAGTTAGCACACTTTTATATACCTACAAGAAGTTCGATACCTGCATTCACTGATGTAACATAAATAACCTCCAGCAACTGGAATGTTATTATAAAGAATACTTATGTTTTCCTTTCTTAATGTTTATAAAAAGAAGAAATCAATGCTAAGAATAGACACGTAAATATCATTTTCTCCAAGAAAAAACTTTTCCATGTGCAAGCTCTAAACAACCATAATGTACATTTTTCCGTGACTAACTGACTGTAGGTGTTTTAAATTAAAGTACATTTATTGATTCGTTCAATATTTAGTAACCCTAAACCTACGAAAGAAAAAACAATAAATTAACCGAACATTACAGGGCGCAATTGACCAATTAATTCGGTCTACGCCAGAAAAAGAGAGCAAAAAAGTACACAACAAAACAAATTTGACGCAATTTAGCATCGGGATAACCTATAAGCGCGCGTGCGGCCTTATTTCTCATTGTTACGCGTTTGCACAAACAACAACTAGAAGGGAGCTTTTTTTATGTGAAAGCGAGTCGACGCTGGTGGTAGCTGGCGTCGGCGCCGCCACCCACCGACTAAGACAAGTGACAGTCTAATTGTTTGCGGGGTTTCAATTACTCACCCCGTAATTAGGCGTCAAACTGTGAACGGAATTAAATTATTTGTCCGGTTTCCAATTCTACTCGATCAAAATAAGCCTGCAGAAACCAAATAGTCGGGTTAGTTAAAGGCTTCCAACAAAGATATCATTCGACACACCATGCCAATTATTTGACAACGTTGACAGTTTTCTCTTGTACCTTTATATTAATTTACAAAAATAATGAAATGTTAGAAATGTTTTATCAAACTTTTGCGCATCATCAACAAATTCTAGGGCAAATTCTAACTCCTACGTTATAGAATATTTCTTTCAAAACAACATTGTTAGTAAAATTATTATTATTATTCCTATTAATTATTGTTATTGTACCAGAGCTAACATTCCATATAAAAAACTAATTTAATTCTAGCATATCCCAATAAGACTAAAAATAGGGAATGGCGAGTATGGAATGAGATATGGACATACAACAATAAAAGCTAATAAAAGTCATATTACCTACTTCTGTCTGTAAATAATATGATATTGTTAAGATAAATAAGATAAATAAATCGTACATAATATTCTTTTCTACCTTGACCAAATACTTCGACGCAATCTTTAGAACGTATTATTGTTTTGCTAGATTAAAATCTGAGGCCACGTATTTTGGAATGTTGGTTGAAAATTAGATTAGTAACGGAAGGTTCCAAGTTTATATATTACGTTCCATTTCCTGGTAATATTACTAATTAAGAAGAATTAATAACAAGAAACGAAAAACAAAGCTACCAAGTACAAGATATTTATAAAAATTCCAAGAACATGCTAGTAAAAATCAGAACTCCATGGATAGTTTAAATAAGTAGTCAAAACTCTTACCGCTTCTTATTATTGTTCAAATATAAGGAGAATCTTGACAACCTGGTGTTTAAACTGTTTAGGATTTCATTGCATCCGATATTAAAACAGCTACATAATCAAACTGGTGATATCCAACATCGAACTTCCAATATCATTTATATATGTTAGATTTACATACATACCGAATTATTCTGGTTTGCTTTTGAGCATTCTGCAAATTGGGCATTTAAGAATTGCTTAGTTCACAATATGATCAGCTATCACAACATTCATTAATTTCTCCTTTCCTGCTACTTTTAGGCATGTTGTAAAGTTTGTGTTAATTTGTGTGGCTTGGCATCTTCAACGTGTATGCTTTGCAACTAGGCGACTGTGATACGGAAATACTCATTCTTAGACGATCGTCATTGGAACATTCTATGTGTGCACTGTTTGCCAAATTGATAAATTTACTGTACTCAGCTACCTCAATAATAACTTTCTTCGGCATCAAAGAACTTTCCTCTGCTGTGACACAGGATTGTTTATTTATTTCGGTAGTTTTACGAAATTGGCAACTGACATAAGTCTAACATGTATATTAAAGATAATGTAGGACCCATGACCGAACCTTGTGGTACACCTACAGATACGGTTTTTTGTAGAGATTGATAAGTTTTTCTATAGTTGGAAAGTAATGCATATGATAAATTAACATACTATTTGCGATTATTTAAATAAGTGTTAATATAATTTAGAGCTGAGTCGACAAGGCCATAGGCTTGCAACTTAGACAACCGTCGAACTCTAGTAGCAAAATGAGATGGCGCATCATCTTGCTGCATCCACATATGCCGAAAGACCAACAAAAGGAACATCCTCTAGCAGATCGTTATTTAAAACAAATTACGTAAGTAATTAACCTGTTAGGTAGTATGAAAGGACTAACCGTTTTATTTTCTACTATTCCCGCCCATACGTTTACTGAAAAGGAAATTTGACAATTGTTTTTCTAAAAGACGTGGGAATTTTGGACATGAAATATACCATTTCTTGTAAATGCAGGAAATACTTAATTAAGGCGTTTTTAATAGTACTTTTTCTAAAATTTAAATTGTAATAACCTCAAACTTATAAACTTACGTTTCAACTTGTTAAATTTGACATTAAACAGCAACGCCTCTAGTGGGGAAAAATTGTTGCTGAGCCCAATTTGCGATCATCTTTTGTTTGGTGTCGGTACTTTGTCTCACAATCAACTGGCTTGATAATTGAAAATAATAACTGCTAGACAGTGCATGCAATAAAAGTACACGAAGAAAGAAAAAATTGGCATAACAAGTAAACGTCTTTCATAATGCTGTACTGATTAATGAGAATAAGTATGAACATGACGAGATCGCTGTATTTGCCCCCCCCCCCCCCCATTCCAGAACGTGTCGCTCACGTGTGATGCACGTCCTACACGTCCGCTTGCGGCGGACCTGTTTGAAGATTAATATTACGAAAAGTGCCATTACAGAATGAAGGATTAACCAAAAAAGCTATTGGCTGAATTATACAGGGTGTCTTTAAACTGCACTAAAAGCTTCATGCAGTCGCCTTTCTTAATAAGTTGTGATGACAAAACTTTAAACGCGAACTCTCTAACGCAATTAAGTTCTTCACACGAGCGAAAAAAGAAACATAATCTTGGCAATGCTGCTTAGTTCCTGAAAGCGGTGTAACCTTTACGACCAATACCAACACGCTGAAGCATTCGTTCATCAACGCTTGTTGCTGTTTCTTGCATGCGATTTACCAATTCTTTTTCATTATTAACAGAAACTAGGTACACTAGTCCGGGCTTCTCGGAGGCTAAGCTATTGAACTTCCACGACCAATTCACTTTTGGGGAAAGTTTTCATTAAACCACCGTCGAACTCTAGTAGCAAAATGAAATTGCGCAATATCTTGCTGCATCCACATATGCCGAAAGACCAACAAAAGGAACATCCTCTAGCAGATCGTTATTTAAAACAAATTACGTAAGTAATTAACCTGTTAGGTAGTATGAAAGGACCAACCGTTTTATTTCCTACTATTCCGCCCATACGTTTACCGAAAAGGAAATTTGACAATTGTTTTTCTAAAAGACGTGGGAATTTTGGACATGAAATATACCATTTCTTGTAAATGCAGGAAATACTTAATTAAGAAACAACTCAACAACAAACAGCAAAAATGTGCAAAAAACCAAAATCACAAAACTTGTGTGTAGCGCCATCTAGCTCCCAATGTCAAAATGTGACAGATGATGTAAATAATTTATTAGATTCATCCAAGTAAACAGTGCTTGCATGATCATGGCAAAGGTTATAAAAATTTTCTAGATTTGAACTAAAAGCTTTAACCTAATTTGTCAACCCAATTTGATTTATTCATATTATCATTTACATATTTTTTATGAACACGAAAATATTTTCGAAATTGATAAAAGAATATTGTGATGATGTAGAAATGCTTGATCAATATCAAAATAATTGTATAAGGCAGTCCAGTTCTTGATAAATGTCTCATTTATACAATTTGATACAGCCGTATCATTATAATTTCTTTCATGGTAAGAGAGTGATCGGAGATTATTGTTATATACTTACAAACGTATATCCATCACCATAAAATTTACACAGATGTGCCCTATTGCCGAGTTATAAGAAATTGTTACCTAGGTTGGTCAACCCCCAATGTTCTGAAGTTCATAACTATTTAGGATACTACAAAGATTCTTAGAATTTTCGTGTATGACATTATAAGAAATATTTATAAATACATTTGAATCTACAAGAAGATCTGTAGCAATAAGATTAAACTATCTATGTTACATGATACAGCACATAATTTTAACTGTTTGTAAACACAGTAATTGGATAGATCAAGGTCTTTTGGATATTAAACATATGTTGGCATATACTACTATGCCTTTTCCTGTAGTTTCCCTACAGTAACTAGAAATTAAAGAATAATATTCCCAGTATGATAATTCTGAATTGCATTATCGTTAGTCCATATTTCAGCAAAACAAATGAAATATAAATATTTATAATATATCAATATCAAAGCTTCTACCATTTAAAAATAATATTTTAAGATCAAATGTTAGAGTTCCGTCTTCTTCAGAAAGGAAACACGCTTGATACGAGGGTTGTAGGGTATGTATGTAGGGTATGGGTATGTATACTGAATTGGCAACAATGGCATTGCTAGGTGCCATCTGACATATCCATCGTTTGCCATTTTTGACGTATTGTAACGTTTTATCATACGGACGCTATTTGAGTTGTTTACAGTGACTTGAAAATTTTATCTCAGTCAGAAAATGGAATTAACTCGTGAAAAGTTTCGAGCGATAATTCACTGTGACCTTCGACATGGATTATCTCAGCAACAGTGCATCAATCAATCACTTCACTTTTGGCGATGAAATATCATCTAAAACCATTGTATATCACTGGTTTAGTGAATTAAATCGTGGCCGTCGTTTGCTCATAAACGGAAGAAGGTCATCCAAAATCGGTGGTTGTGCCAGAAAGCATCAATGCGGTGTGCGAACCGATAATGCAAGGTCATCATGTGACATACCGTGAGATTGAGGCATTCCTGGGCATTAGTATAGCAAGATACACAAGATTTTAGCTGAACATCTAGCAGTGAAAAAGATTTGTTTGCGTTGGATTCCACATAATTTGAAAATTGCTCAAACAAACTCTCGTGTCGATAGGTGCAAAGGAATACTCAAAAAATTCAATCGTGGTGCGTCAAAAGCCGTGTATAACATCTACACAGGTGACGAATCTTGAATCTATGCGTGTGAGCCCGAAAGTAAACAGCAGTCAACTGTATGGGTCTTCCAACCTGAGCCAAACCTAACAAGAGTTGTTCGCACAAGAAGCACTTCGAAGCAAATAGTCGTCTGTTTTTGGGATAAATGGACATGTGACTACAGTGCGACTTGAGGATCGTAGAACAATCAATTTTAAATGGTACAAAACCATTTGTTTGCCAGAAGTCTTTGGAGAAGTAAGAAAAAACAACCAGCAACGCAGGATCATCCTTCACCACGACAATGAGACCTCTCACACATCGGCCCAAACATCTCAATATTTGACCGGTCAAAACAACGAATTGATGGGTTATTCGCCGTACAGTCCTGACTTGACAACCAATGACTTCTTTTTTTTGCCTTTCGCGAAGAATAAACTACGTGATCAACGATTCTCGACACCAGAAGAAGCGGTTGATGCGTTCAAAATGCATGTTTTGGAGATACCTCAATCGGAATGGGAAAAGTGCTATAAAAATTGGTTCGCACGTATGCAAAAGTGTATCGATTATTGCAGAGAATATTTCGAAAAAGAATAAAACCATCTGTAATGATAAATATTTGTTTTTATTGATTATTCCGGTTACATAAATAGCAACCCTCTTATAAACTCCTCTTGACCATATCGTTCCGTTGCTTTGAAGTTATCTTCATTTGGATATTTTGAGGAAAGTTCTTCACACTAAACTTCAAAAAACTTATCTGTTAATAGGTTTCTTAAATTTGCAATTGTAGTATTGGTATTCAACTCATGTAAGATGAACAAAAACTTATATGTATTAGTTGAATTACATCTCCCACAATTATATTTTTACATTTTTCATTTTATACTTTTCATCAATCATTATTGTTTGGAGATGCATCGTTTTCATTATTATCTCTTACTAGATCTACACATTTATCCATCGTTACTGTTTACCCGAGGGTGCTTACAATTGTATTAAAATTTTGCAATAAAAATAACATGAACAAGTGATACATCATCGTACACAGATAAAGAAATACTTTCCAATGCTGTCTAATGGCATCCACGGTATCATCCAAGTTTACCTGCCACTTATTTTATATCCTAACTTAAACTCGCGTCAGTATTGGCCATCATGTCAAAAGAACTTTGAAAAGGAGAGGAAAAGAATAAGGGAAACGGCTACGAATTTATCAAAGTATTATTTACAAGCGAGTCGGGATAAAATAAATAATAAAGCAAATTCTTATAAATTGCCTAAAAAAAGTATTGCTGGTCGTCTTCACATAGAATACTAGGATTTAAAAACAAATCTACAATAAAGCTCCATAAGAAATTGGAAAATTTCTTGGAATTGAAACAAGAATTATAAATAAATTATTCTTAGTAAATCCATATCTCAAAATGTTGCAAACAACAAAACTGAATTAACCCTGAGAATTAAACCCAATCGTCAACTGAAAGGGCAATAATACATTACTTGTAGTTGTTTAAGTGGTAAGTAAGTCAAGAAAATATACTTTTTCTAAGGCTTTGTAAATTAATCTGTAACTATGCAGAAGTTATCATAAAAATAAATAAATTTTTTGCACAGCCGCCTGTAAAGTAGGCGCTTTACAATTAGTCCTCAATGTAAAAAGTTGACAATTACAAACATTTGTAATAAATTTGACGTATCGATGTTATAATGAATTCATGATACGCACCTATGATCTTGGCCAACTTCATTTTTTAATCTACCGTCAATCGTTTTTCTTTATTATTTTCTTTAAAATACGGTCGTGTAAAAAATATTGTATATAACTCGAGTGTAAAGTGAAGTTTTTTGAACGAGTAGGAAGTTGTGTCGCTCGTACCATCCTACGCTGTCGCTCGTGCCCTGAATTTCCTACTCATTCAAAAAACTTCACTTTACACTCTTGTTATATAAATAACTATTCTAAGATGATAACAAATACTGTAAATAATTATCGTATTATGCGCTGTAGATAATCTTCAATTAATAATTTAAAAATCTGAATTTTACATTTATAAGACTTTGAAGGAAATCTCTTTCTCTCGAAAACACATATAAACAGATTTTCTTATACAATAAAAATCACGCGGCAGCCCCCTTTTCTTTGATAGTAAAAATTAATTCTCATAGCTTGCAGTGAGTCCTTAGGATAGACTGGTAGGTAATTCAAAACTTTCCACTAACATTCTATCTCCATGCATCCATTCTTCTTTAAAGTTGTAACGATAATAACGCCAACTAATTCAATTCGGCCGGTAAAGACATAATCAGTTCATAACACCAAACACATTTGCAATTTGTCAAAGATACAGTTAACCTTGTTTGAGGAGATTGCCAGAAATTCTTAGCTTTATTTGGAAATACAGCTTTCGCTTTTGTTTCGCTTTGAAATTATTCA